>JAWQRP010004367.1:0-11981 GCA_033557875.1 Quadriops clusia | reverse complement strand
GATTACAGAAGAGTTTCATGAACTGAGAGTGTATACGGCTATTTCTCATTTTTACGATTTTTTTTTGTGCATGCTTATTAAATACCGAAATACTTGTATTATTGATTTAAGTTCTAACTTCATAACATTTTGTGCATCGGAAAATTGTCACCTCCATGGATATACTTTTTGAACCAAACCATAATTTATTAAATCGGTGAAGCCAGTTTCTGACCGATTATAGACAATGATGACGACGCGATCTTTTCAGTTTTTGACAGTTTATCATTTTTTGGTGAATGATGTTGGAGCACTGATCTAAAAGGTAAGACTTTTTAAAAATTAGCATGCTAATTCGGTCACTTTTGTGGAATACTCATCATACAGTATTAATTTAATTATAATCTATCATATAATGTAAAGTGGTGAGCAATTATAACCCTTTTCTAAGTATTTCATTGTTTTTATCCAAATAGTAAGTGATGATATAAAAATATAGAAATAATGTTTAAAATGTCACTTCCATGGATGTCACTTCCGTGGAGGTGACATGTGCCCATGGAAGTGGCAATATTTACGAATCTTGATAATGTGTTCGCTCTAGGTCCAAGGCAATTATGGCACCATCAAAAAAAAGTCAAGATGAGATTATACGTAAGAAATAAGAATGCGAGAGAGAATCTCACTACCGTGCATGGTTTCCTGCAGAGACTACAAATTGCATTCCAAAGCACAGGGGCCATGTACACGGTGTAATTTTTCTCAAATGACTGTTATTTCAAATGGCAGAAGTTCACTTCTCTTTAGTAAAAATTATTTTTTTCTTGAAAATTGTCCGAGTACTTTTCATTTGAAAGATGAACGTTTAACGTCAGTTACCCTGTATTTCACAATAGATATATTGGTCAGCGATTCACTTTACAGAATTTTGTTGTTTTGTGTCAATGTTCAAGTAAATAATTTCATCAGGTTTCTAATTATTTATCAAAAAAGACCACTAAAATCCAACTATGTGCAATTAGTTGAAATAAGGCAGTACTTTTTAGTAAATACAGAATAACATTTTCTATTACCAAAAAATGAAACTGTACGCTCCCGGTGCCCTAGGTAGCGAAGGAGAGCCCCCCACCGTCTGGAAAACCCGGTCCGTTTAAAAGAACCAAAAATAAAAACGGACACGAC
The DNA here is from genome assembly GCA_033557875.1 of Quadriops clusia. NCBI lineage: Eukaryota > Metazoa > Arthropoda > Insecta > Coleoptera > Hydrophilidae > Quadriops > Quadriops clusia. Next base: position 10,820 of record JAWQRP010004367.1, on the reverse strand, counting down.
CCACTGTGGTTGAGAATACGTTCTGTAGGTAGATGGATATAGAAACAAGGTACGATAACAAGAGGCAAAAGCCGGGAGTTACTAGAATCTCTGCGAAACGGCTTCCGCCCGGATCCCCGCTGTTCCGCCAACAAGCACGCGCTCTCCAATAGGTTAAGGGCTCAAAACTACACAGTACTGAGCACTAAACAGAACTCCGGTCCGTATTAACTTGCCGCTGGCGATCGCCACCTGCACACACACCTTTGGGTTCTTCCAAATGTCCACTCGCGAGAACGCTTTCCTCGATTTCTTATCCTCCTCGCAGGACCTTTCGTTTCTTCTCGGAACCGTTTTCTTCCTCGCAAGACGTCTCACTTGATTCTGGTAGGCTTTACGGAAAAACTTGTACAGGATCGGAGTCAAAATGGATAAAGGGAAACAGTACTGTATTCTCAACCACTTATTGACCCCGAGTAACCCCCCCCAAGAAATCCAGCAATTCTCCTACGTTACCAAGCCGTAAACGCAACGGGAGTCCCCAACAGAAACTATGTATTAATAATAATTTAATAAAAACTCAAATTGAATGTAAGTGATACATCATTGCAAATTATGGAGATTACATTACATCACAAATCACTTACTTATTCCGGCAATTTTATTTCATAATGAGATTAAACATAAACATGGCAATGTCGATAGTTATTCCATGTCTTTATACAGTGAAACTTGCGATAGGCTGAACGTCATGGGGCCGACATAAAATTAGACAGATATTTTTAAAATTCTCAAACAGAAACTATAAGACCAATATTTTCTAATAATTCCATCTACCGCAGGTTTCCGTCTTATTGAGATTCCACCGCTCGCAAGTTCCACTGCAGTTTCTTACATTGAATTCATTTTGAAAAAAACCTTCAGTTTTTTTTTTCTTATTTGAAACTTTTCTTTCGTTCATATCATGCAAATTGAGTATGTGTTCATACGAAAGCAAAATAGCTAGCAGTCGTCGTTGGTAGCCTAGTTGCTAAGGTGCTGGCTTTGAGTGCTAGGGGTCGTAGGTTCGAACCCCACCGACAGCGATGATTTTTCTGATTAGGAAAAATGTTTGCCTCATCGTTCGGGATCGATGTAAAGCTGGGGGTCCCGTGTGTTGTAGGTATAATCCACGCGCACGTTAAAGAACACAATGACCAGGTGGAAATCCTGGCATTGGCTAAATTCCCAGAAGTTGTGGTCCTAATCTCTGTCATCGGTGGTTGGCCTCTGATGCGGAAATAGGCCGATGTTAAATAAACGAGTTAAAAAAAAAGCAATATGCGATATGTATAAATAAAAGTTGAAGGTTTTATATTTGGCAATTACAGACTGACAATTTTGATAGGAACGTAAATCTTTCTTTACGATAATATTTACGTCACAATCAAACTTGTTATTGCCAAATATCGTTGTTGTAAAACCATACACTTTTGTAAATCTAGATCTATGTACATACCTACTTTGCACTCTTTTCAGAATTAGCCCAGACACATATATTGTTTAAATTAGGAACGATCTTTTTTTTCATAATTACAACTAATACGATTTAAAAGTATTATAAAATGGAAATAACTTGATTACGATAGTCAATTAGATATTAAATTAGAATTGTATTAGAAAATAACAAAAATAAATCCAACACAACTAAACCAAATTCAACAAGAATATGTGTTTTATACACTGTCCTGCATCAACATCTTACCAATAATATTTATTACAAATACAGAACATTCCATCACTTCTAACCTCTAAACATACCTTTTTCTTATCTCGTTTTGCCTTCTGATACTGTTGATTTCTAACTTGTTTATTTTTTATTGAGCCAAACCTTTGGTCAGTTGGTAACGCACAACCATTGGTTGATGGTTTAATATCTTCAATTTCGTCCACCTGCATTGTATTCTCATGTGGCATCTAGCAACACGTGAAAAAATTATTTAAAGAGTCAAGAAACGCAACGTAATGAAGTTGCAGTTTGTACCTGTGAACATTGACAAGCAAGGCAGCCAACGTCGAACTCCGTTATAACCAACTATGAAGCTGAAAATTACTAATAAGAAGCTTTTTAAAATAAATCCAGCCTAACCTCACTTTAAGGCTTGTAAACAAAACTGAAGAAATATCCATAAATTTAATGAAACTAAACTAAAATGAATTTAGAATTGTTAGGTAAAACAGTATTAATTATAGCAAATATTCTATATACACTAACACGCCACTCTTTGTCTTTTTTTCAGAATCATTTGGACAAAACTATCCAGAGGTAAGCTCTTTAAAAACATATTGCACTATAAGAACTTAAAGGAATTTTTTAACATATAATCAATATTTATATTCCGTTATAATATGACTTATAATATTTAATTTAAAGTTTCTGATTAATGTAACCTCTATATTACATGTGAAACTTCCTACATAATCATGTACCTACTTGCTATTTTGAAATTCAATTTCATTTCTTGAAATTCTCTAAAAGTATTAAACAATTTATGACCTGCATAAATGTTGCTTCAATTTACCATTCATGGAGAGCCGGATTAATATCAAGTGGATCACAGAATAACATCAGCCGTAAAGTATTACCGTTTGACACTTGACGCTTGAATGTTGTAGTGAATTGTGCCTCACTGTTACTGTACTCATAATTAACCTTGAATGGAAACTATTATTCAAGGAAATAATAAAATTGAAATTCAATATTATATCAATTTAATCGTAAGTTTAAGTTAACTTTTAATAAAGCATGTAATATTAATTGAACATTATTGATCGGTACCTATATTACATTACGCAAGTATATATTAAATAATCTGGCTACCTCATAGCCAATTTTGTAATTTTCTTCTTCTTGAATATCAAACAAACACATTTAAAGTCCTATCGGTTTGAAATAATAAAGAAAGCAACTAGTATATACAGCAATTTTATAGTTTACAATACGATTTTCTCATTACTTTCCTATACTACCCTCCCAATAAGAAATCCGTATCTCCAAACATTTAATAAATGGAGATACAGCTTAACTTATTGCGAAGCCAATAGAAAATATGGTATCTCCATACATATAATATTTGGAGATATGGTGTTTCTTATTGGGAGGGCAGTATAGCAAACTGCTGATTTGAAGATATATAGGCAACCTACTAAACTTGAAATTTGATATGATTTTCGTCATTCTTTATTCCAGGAATTCGATGGAGCACTTGATTGTTTATCAATAGCTGTAACATGTGCATTTAATAAGAGAGGAACTTTACTGGCTGTAGGCTGCAACGATGGCCGAATTGTTATTTGGGATTTTTTAACTCGAGGTATTGCAAAGATTATATCTGCCCATGTTCACCCAGTATGTAGTATTAGTTGGTCTCGCAACGGTCGCAAAATTGCTTCGGCATCCACCGATAATACAGTTTGCATATGGGATGTATTGACAGGAGAGTGTGATCAAAAATATCGGTTTCCTTGTCCTGTATTAAAAGTTCAGTTTGAACCACGAAGTATGGAAAGGCTGCTTGTCTGTCCTATGAGACATGCTGCAGTACTTGTGGACACAATGGGTCGACATCAAGTATTGCCCATAGATGATGATGTAAGAAATACTTCGCTTGTAACAATCATTAACTAAATTTCTTTCTATAAAACATTTTCTTTTAAGGCTGATTTAAATATTGTTGGATCATTTGACAGAAGAGGCGATTATGTCTATACTGGTAATGCGAAAGGAAAAGTTCTGGTGCTAGATTCTCGAACATTAGATGTAAAGGCAAGCTTTAGGATAACTCTTGGCACATCTAGTGCTACTGCTGTGCGAAGTATAGAATTCGCTAGACGTGGAGAGTGAGTATAATTACTTTATAACTAATCATTTCCTTTTATATTTTGTCTCAATTGTTAATGGGGATAACCACCTAAATAGTTTTGGCCGAGCATATCTCGTGCACGTATTTTGTTTATAAACTGACGAGCCCTAATCTCATATGCGTAAATCTTGCGCGACTTGTTGTGAACGTTTCCCCGAGCCTCACTCGGCCAAATTTTGTCTCAATTTATCAGTAGTTTGATTAACTGGGAATTTTTTCCTGATTTGCATTCAGACAAATGTTGTTTGACATGTTTTCACTGAATGAAATATACATTGTATATTTCGGGAAGCTTTTTATGTTTGAATTATCTTGGATCAACAAAAGGGACCGCGTTTTTTATAAGTCACTCTTTTAAAATTACATAGTATTTAAGTGTGCAAAGTTAGCAAAAGTATTTAATTCCAATTCAATATTTTATGAAAATCGATGCTTTTCAAAATCAACTTGCCTGAAAACGGTACCAATTGAAAACTAGATCGTACTCAGTTCGTTTTCGATTTACAATGAAAACAGTAATTATTAGAAAAAACTAGTATTTTAAACTCTTTCTTAACAAAATCCCACGGTTAAGTAGTCAACAAGTATTTATTTTCAATCAATGATGTAAGTATCCTCGTTATCAACAATCTTTTGACGTATAGTATGCTAGTTTTCAATAAGAAACAATTAAGAATTAGTTGGATTTTGACCAATATACCTGGAGAGAGCATTTTGGATATCACCCAAATTTTGATTTTTGTTAAGAGATAAAAGCGATTGAAGAGGGCGAAATAAATGGAAATCCTATGGTGCAATGGCGAGTGAGACAGTAGGTTTCCACCCCAATGTATATTTTTCTTTCAGGGTTCGTCTTGCAAAATGAGGTTTTGCACTATTGTGCTGCAAAATAATGCCTTTTTTATTGTAAAGTTCTGTATTCACAGTTTGTCCAAGTTTCAGTACTTCAAAATGAATGATTCCGCATAGAGTCACCAAACATACAAAATCACCTTTTTTAACTGTAAATGTGGCTTCACAGTACATCGCGGCAATTTATTTGAAAAGAGTTACTACTTTTTGCGTTTTTGATTATCATAGACCCGATTTTTTATCTTCAGTGATCAAACAATCAAAAAACCCTTCAATATTGTGCCGTTGAAGCAATGAGTTGCAAGTGGTGGATCGGTTAGCTTTGTTTCCTTTGGATAGATTACGCGTGACCCAAACATCTGCCTGCTTACTTGGCCAATCTGTTGCAACTGTTCTTAGATGGTCGACTATGGTTTGTTAAATGTGTTTAACAGATCCTCGATTGAATGACCAACATGAGTTTCCCCATCCGTCCTTAACACGTTATTGACTAGTCGGCATTACTTTCTGATCCACCCAATACTAAATTTTTAATATCAATAATAGGGAAATAAATAATTTTAATTCTTAATATTTCCAAAAGACTGGAAAAGCGGAAAACCTGCTCAACTTGCTTTCTCAGACTAAAAAGGAAAACTTATCATTTGTGTTACATGTGCCGTATACCGATTTACAATGAATGTACCTACATGGAATATATAAAATGCAAGTAAAAAAAGTAAATGTTTGAGAGTTGCGGTTTTGATGAAAATGAAAGTGACTAGAATAATAACTTTAGTTCCTAATACCAACAAACAACAGTTTAGTTAATTTCATTTTATACACTCTTCTATCATAATATAATACGATTGCTCACATTGCAAATGAAAATTACAATGGTAATTAGTAGTGTGTCGTTGAAAGGGTGAAATTCTTATGAGCAAGGCAATAAAGTTTACCAAAATGTCACAAGCGATTATTATTGGTTTCTTAATAAAATGAACAATTGAGAGCAAATACAAACACAAAAGGAAAGGGGAATAAAAATCGAGATAATAATTATTTTCTTTATTTATTTTTTTTTTTTAATTTTTAGTTGCTTCTTAGTAAACACAGCTGATAGAGTTATAAGAGTGTATGACAGCAATGAAGTTATAGCATGTGGCAGGGATGGAGAACCTGAACCAATCCAGAAACTACAAGATCTTGTTAACAAAACTATGTGGAAAAAATGTTGTTTCTCAGGAGATGGAGAGTACATTTGTGCAGGTTCTGCAAGGCAACATGCTTTATACATATGGGAAAAATCAATAGGCAATTTGGTGAAAATTTTGCATGGAACTAAAGGAGAATTACTACTTGATGTTGCTTGGCATCCAGTTCGGCCGATCATTGCGAGTATTTCATCAGGTACATTTTCTCTTTAATAATTGAACTATTCTAAAGGTTACTAGAATTAAAGAACTTGCACATCATTTAGATTTTTTTTAGTCTAATTGATTTATTAATTTTTGAATGGTGTTTGAGCAACAAATACGAATCAGTATTAAATATTTCTTTGTAATTGAATTTCTCATAGCTGTTTTTTTATTTTGTTACTGTTAACTCATATAGTCTCTAAATTAATTTGAAGAAACAGATATGAATTCTAAACCATAATTTAAACAAATAACCAATGATGCTCTCCCTTTGTACTGAAACACAGCAAATGCAAGAATATAAAAAAATATATCTATGAAAATGTTCTATTTCAATTAATTCCTTTAACCACTTTTAATTAAATTAAACTTTATTCAACATTGTAGGGTGAAAATAAATAATCACATTATGGCTACACAAAAATTTGTTAATTCTTCTCAAAAACAATTTGTTATTAATCTATAATAAAATTTTATTTTTATGGTTTTTCATAAAATTACGAATGACAGTGCAATTAATGTCTAGACTTATTTTTCTACTATAATTAGTTTATTCTTTTTAAGGGGTTGTAAGTGTATGGGCTCAAAATCAAGTAGAAAACTGGTCAGCCTTTGCCCCAGATTTCAAAGAATTGGATGAAAATGTGGAATATGAAGAAAGAGAGAGTGAATTTGATGTAGCTGATGAAGATAAGTCAATTGCTAGTGGCGGTGATGCAAAAGAAGACACCGACTTGGAAGTATGATTGTAACTTCACTAATTGTGAAAAATTTTATCTTTAATTTTTTTAAAGGTTGATGTGTGTTCTGTTGATCCTGTGGCCGCCTTTTGTAGTTCAGATGAAGAAAATGAAAGTACTAGCTGCTTACAGTTTCTACCCATAGCCCCAGAGGTAATTTTTAATACATTTTTACAAGTGTCACCTTTATATGGAATTTGTTGTGTACTAATTTTTATTCCATGTAGATCGAAGATCCCGAAGAAAACTGGATTTCAAATGAAACAAACAATGGTCCTGTAGTTACCGGATCAGGATCTCCTCCCACTAAGAAAAAGAAATACAGAGAATATGATATAGCTTTAGAAAATACTAGTGACGGAGGTGAGTCTCGTAATCTGAAATTACTTCATTTATGCATAACACATTTAATATTTTTAGAAATCCATCCTATGTTGATGACCTCAAGAACTAAAGATAAACAAGGTGTCGGGGGTGGAAAGAAAGGTGCAGGTCGACCTCGTAAATAAATTCTTTGTAAGATTTGATTTTAAATTGTTATTTCCAGATATGTTAATAACTTCATTTTTGTATATTTATTGCATAAAAGCTTAAGAATTTTAATCATTTGTCAACACCACTTCTTTGAAAATTTACCGTTAAAATGTACTTTTTTTCCATATATTTTAAAAGTAAGATAAATAATATGAAAGTTTTGTAAGATAAATAAGTTATGAGCCTTTGCCTTCTTCACAAAACATTTTATTTCAACTTGCCAACAAGGTTTAATAATCTACTATATTACAATGCAATGCGGTAAATGCAAATTTTACATTGGATAACAAAATCATCTGTATTGTTTAAAATTTAGCTACCTGACTTTCTAAGCAAAACAAAGAATAAATACTGCTTAGGCTTATACAACAAATAAAAAAAATTGTATATTGTAAAGTCAGTTAACTTACTAAAAAAAAGAGGTATAAAAAAAACAATGTCATGTTACACTTTCAAATAAAGTGAAGAGTGAACATTTGAATAGGTCAAATTAAATACAGTTGAAGATAAAATGATATGTACAAAAATAACTAATTCACAAATCAGTGGTATTTGGTGACAAGCGGCATAAATAAAACTGTATTTTTATTATCCTCTTGTATTTACAAGCCACAGATGAATCAAAGTCTTTATTAGATGACACTCTAAATTCCAATGTGGACAATGAATTTGAACTATTTCATTTTTAACAGTGGATGTGTTCGACTTTTATCCAATGATGATACCTACACCAAGTCTAAACTGATTTTTATGATGATTCATAAGACCACTAAGTGCTAACGTGAATGGTAATGGATTTAATTTCTTTTCTAAAACCGCACCAACGTTCCAATTGGAGTCAACATGTCCTGGGAACAAAAAAAACAACAATAAATAATTTATAAAATCACCTTTTGCTTGCTTGAAATTACATATTGGTTGATTTGAAGTTTTTGATGTTTTTTAACCGCATATTACCTTTAAAAACTACATCACTCTTTGGAAGATCTACTTGGTAACCTATCGAAGCTACAGATTCTTGCATCCGATGGTTAGCTTCTAACTCTACTCCAATTTGTAATTGTTTACTGGCTCTCTGATAGTAACACAGGTGGATACCTGACACTCCAATTGTTCCTGAGCACTGCATATTCTCAGTAGCGTACCTGAAATATAAGTGTTCACATACAGTTTGAAACTGGACAGTAATTGAATTCTTACTTTGCGGCTACGCTCAGAAGTGCAATTTCACCACCAGGAATTGCAGAGCCTTTCTGGTAGGCCAACTCTGCTCCTAAGGCCAGCCTTGGGGTTACAGCTTGAAGATAGTGGAGTACTAAGACTCCAGATCCGGAAATTATGTCAGGATTTGCTACAGTTACGCTGGCAGTGAAATCGGAACCTTTGAAGTTAGTTGTCAGTTGTGCAACAGTAAATTTAGAATTTTGCACCTGAAAGAAATTATTTTATATATTTTAACTGCACAATGGAATCAAGGGAGTGTTGAAATAATATTTGAAACTTGTTATTTTGATTTATTCAGACCTTTCAAGAAATTTTAGTACAACGGGTTTTGGCTTAGGAAATGGGAGTAGAAGAGAGGGTCGATCCTGGTGATGGGATCCGTTCCCTCAAAACATCACAGGTTTTTAAAAATACAAATTTTGAATTGTATATCAAACCAAATCGGTACATTATGACTTTTGGATTGGTTGCTTTTACTTCATGCATAAGTTATTTGCTCTACATGCGCTTTAATCATAAATGTCCAGTAAGTGATGACGGAAACCGATCATTAAGCACATAAATTTTGTGTAACACAGCAATAAAAATTTCTAACACAAATTATATTATTCTTCAGAGGAAAATGTAGATATTTTTGCTATTTACTTAATGGAAATATTTGGATTTTTTGTTGAGGCTACACTTAATAAGTGTAAGATTAGCAAAATTGTTGAATATTTTTTTAATGATAAGGAATATGAAACAACTTTATTAATTTATTAGAACAAAATGGCCGTACCCAAAAGGGCATGAACATTTAAAACTGACAACTTAATTAATATATCTGTGCTTTTGTCACAATAATATAAGCAGATACATGATGCGATAACACATTGCATGTAATTAATTGCTTATACCTGTATGACACACAGTTAACTTAAGATTGTTGATATGTGGTACGAATGAACTTGCTGGTTACATATTAATTTTCATTGTTAGAAATTGATTATACCTATAATCATTTGCATTTGATAGCGAAATTACCTGTGCTCCAAATTTACATTGAATTTTTGGATGCAACTGGTGGATGACAGTGGCATTTAAGTTCCCCGAGGGATCGATATCTCCTAGCAGAATTGGGTAGGCTTCGCTGGGCGATATTTGTTTGGTTCCGACGTACGTGGCTCCGAATCTGTAGCCACTTGGGGTGACGGAACTCATGTTAATGGTATGTGATATTTGAAAATGATTGCTAAGTCCCCTTGTAAGCATAACTCTTGCTCCTTCGAAGCATGTAGGAAACACATCTAAAAGAGTAATGGTAATTATCACATGATTGAAGGTTATGTCAGAGAATGTAAAAATTGCACGAACTTTTGCATCTAGTGTGGATTTCCTCGAGTGGTCCTGGATTTTCTATTGCGTCTGGATCTATGGCACATTCTGGCCCGGGTTTTGGAGGTGGATAAAGATTGCAAGCGGGCGGAGGAGATGAAGGTGGTGGTGGATTCGAGACGGCATGTACGTTACCCATTTTTTACACACAATTTGCTCAGTTTACGTATAAAACGATGTTACTTTCATACAGACGAGAACGTCTAAACGCACATGGGTCACTATTCTGCCTTAATATCGACAGTTACAGATAAAACAGACCACACATTGTGTAAAATTTTCTGAATGACAGCTCTCAGAAACAGTTGACTGCTGTACCGACGTCAACGCGAACGTCTAGCATTCGTTGGTTCATCACAGATGGAGGGATAAAGGTAGACTTATTTTCCCTAGGAATTTTTCTGTTTTAAATAATTCGTTGTTGTCATGGTGGTACAAATAAGCGCGTTTTTTTAAATTGTTTTTTTTGAACAGTTCTAATTTTTATTGCATCGAAAATCTTTTCATTAATTTAAATAAGATCAACAGTACTGAAAATAATATCGGAACACTCTCAAATTCTCTAAATCTCAATAGAAAATATAATCATTCATTACTCTACATTTCATTACAATTTTCAGTACTTACCCAGCATGCAAAAAAACGTAAATGTTTCATATCGAATGCGTAACCTCGAGATGAGATTACGTTACGAGAGACGCGGACAGACATATTAATACAATAGCAACTGTTAGGGGGATATGACCGGCTCGTTTGCATAATTAATATGCAACTGAAAATACGTTTCTTTTACGTACAGTAAGATACATAGTGGAAAT
>JAWQRP010004366.1:0-11982 GCA_033557875.1 Quadriops clusia | reverse complement strand
ATCTGATTTTCGATGCAAATATAGCTTTTTTAAAGTACTTATAAAACATATAGGTTTAAGAACTACCATTATAAAGTAGTTATATAATATATTGGTCATATAGTTACTCCAATGTGTTACTTGGGCTGTTGCTCCGCGGGGGTGCACTTCCGGACAGGGGTGTATGAACTTTTTTACTTCTTTTGATGAGTGCTGTATGTAGTTCAAAGGATATATCAGAATTTAATAACACCCTGTATTTCGAAGTGGGGTGTATGATTTCATCAGAAAATGTTCCAGCGTAGTAAAAATTTGTTCTAGGGTAACCTGTTAGAATGTTATTATTATTCGTGTTTAAACATACGTATAAATGTAATGGTGGAAGGAAGGTCTATGGCAGAACTTTATCGTTAAAACTGTTTCGGAGGAAGAGGATACTAAACAAGTATGAACTTATTATATTATTCCTTTGTTAGATAAAGATGTAAACTGTTGAATGCGTGCTCATGCGCTATATACAAACAGAGAAATAAGTCAAAAATTGGTAATATTTAGGTTAAATTGGTTAAAGTTTACCTATAATTTACTAATATATGACCTATATCAGGGATATTGAACTTTGACCATGAAATCCAATGAAATAAGAGAAGAAAAATAATTCTATCAATTTCCAAAACATACACATACAAATTATCATAGTTAATTATTATGCCGTTTGGTGGGGCATACACGAAGACCTTTAGCCACCAGACAGGGCTGGCCCGTAACACCAAATGCCCCAGCAATCCAACCAGGAAATTATGGAATTCCATTATATGAGGAGTTCCAAGAGTGAATGGAGAGCTGCGGCTAGGCGCCAGAAATTGCGGCTGTCTGAGAACAAAACGAAAAGAGCACGACAAGGGGAGGTGGGGGAGGCGATAAGGAAATCGTTATCTAAGGCGGCGATGGAAATTCTTGGCTGCATTTTTTGCGTTTAATTCACAGCGAGTCTGCAGGGATGCTTATTGAGTGGAATTCCTGTCTCTTTCTGGTGTCCTCGGCGAGGCCCGTGGAGGAATGCGAGAATGTGGACTATTGAATGCCATCGCGCTCTTCGTCGCCCTTCTTCGCCCCCTGACGATACGCCCTGAGCTGTAGCACGACTTTATAATCGAATAATATGGGCCGACATATTCACCGGGCTCGTGATGAAATGCGAACATATTTACCGCGACTGGATTATTCGAAACTTACGAAGAGGTGAAAGGGATTCGCGGGGATGAATACGGATGAGGAATTTTCATATTACTACTTTATTATCTTCAAGAGTCTGTTCATGTGTCGAGAACGTGTTCGTAGACAGAAACTAAAAGATTAATTAATAAGCTTCGTTGGTAATATTAAATACGACAGAATCAACATATAGTTCCCTCAGAGGAGAATTGTTATTAAAAATGTTTTTAAAAACTGTTAATAGTTGCGTTTTTTTTTTGCGAAACAGTAGAATAATTTACGGTTAGGATTAATAACATATAGTAGAGGCAATATTAATAAACCCTTCAGCACAAACCTAATTAATGATGCTGTAATAGTTCAGCCAGTGCATAAATTTTATTACTTTGTAGGTGGATTTGTGTCCTCTCCTGGCCCTGTTTTGCAAAATGACGGGTACAAAGCCCGGTAATAATTAGATTGCACGGAGTATTAATAATTCGTAATCTGATTATTCTACGTAAACAATGTTGCTATAAACAAAACGCAATTAAATATTGGCATAATTAGACTCTGATTTCTATGACATTTGGAAATTATTGCTACCGAAACTACCTGAGTGGAAAGCATTAATATAGGAATAGGTATATTTGTGTAATTTAAATAAACTGTGGTACATTCCTAATATGTTGCTCATGCGTTCGTTAACTCGCTCTTTTGTATTTCATATTTTTTTTTGGACTTTGTTTATAAATATTTCTATGAGTTCCAGTCGTTTTGAGTTTTTGTTTATTTGCAAGTGATAAAGTCAAGTGTAACTTTCTTTTCCTATTATTATATTTTAAATATTTCACATCTATCCCCATAATATCTACCGTGTCATTTCCTTTTCCTACTTTGCTATTAAAGTTACCTATCAATAGCATTGTTTATTTTTAATTTTCACTTACATATTGTGAAGGTATGAAGACAGGTTGCGCGATTCATGCAAATTAAGGTCTTATCAAAAAGGAGATTTGCCAGCGGCAGATGTGTCATCAAAATCTGGAAATATTTCCCTGTGTCAAGAAGGCCTAAACAATAGGCGAGCGCCCAATCAGATACAAAGGTTTGCGCCGACAAAAGGTTCTATTCACCAAAAACATCTCGACAACGCGCCAAATGGTAAAGTGGTTTGACCAAGGTCACTCTACTGGTTGTCAAATGGCCAAAACAGCTTCCGTGGTACCATAAAGCTACAAAAGTCCTGACGTGAGAGGGCGTCGTCGAGTAAAGGAACCAAAGCTGCCCCATTGGTCGCCCAGGGACAGGTATTAAACGGTGATTGGTTGTCCTTCCGAGGGGGTAGGCCGCATGGAGCTGGAACAGTTCTGATTGGCCTAGAAAAACCAGAGTCATTAACAGGTAGAGGGTAAGAGAGTCAGAGGAAAAGAGTCAACGAGGGTTGATCGTGAGCAGTCTTCTTGCGGAAAGTCAGATAGAGAAAGTTGGGCCAGGCAGTCTTCTTGCGGACTGGGAGTCAGAGAGAAAGAGTTGAGGGCAGCAGTCGTCAGGAGTCTTCTGAAGGCGACGGTCGATCAGAGTCACTGGGGGTATCTCAGGCGGCGGCGAGACCAGAGAGTGTTCGGGGCGGTTCAGAGTGAAAAGTTTTGTGGGTTGAGTTCATTGTGATAAATTGTTCAGAGCGTTTGGGAATATCTTCAACGCCGTTCCTCTGGGAGTTTTGGATTCGTTGGCTGCCGTCTTCAGGCGTGGGGGCGCACTACAGGCTAAGAATATTTGTTTTCTTCTTTCTTTAGTTTTATTCAATTCCGTAGTTAGAGAATAGATGTCGCTAGTTTGGTCTTCATTACTTCCGCAATGTTAGGTCCACTCGTTATCTTCGCGAGGGGTGTTAGTTTGTTTGGGTTGGTTTCGAGGGACGCCGGCAGGTAGCAATAGGGGGAGGATAATTCCGTTTGTCTCTCTCTCACACACACACAAAGCAATTATGGTCGACCAATAAACATAATAAGTCAATTTAATCAATAACATTTTGCAATAACAAAGTTTGAGCCCAATCAATTCAATGAATAATTACATCACAACAAAGGTAGAGAAATTAAATGCACGATAGAAAAGAGTAGCGCAATTGCATTAATAATAAATAAAGGTAGCATCAACTTAATAACAATCAAAAGGTATCTCATTCTGACGATAAATCAAGGTCAACTGCAGTGCAAGGTCATTCAGTTAAATCAAATTCAGGGTAAATCAATTCACAATAAAATATTTTATGTTATGACGAAAGTTTTCTTACATTGTTTTGTCTTATTTGTGTATTTAATTCAAGTGATTCCTTTTCAGCTAATTTCGTATTATATTCTTGGTAAGGTACCGACGTGGGTTTTATTGTCGCATATTCTGTTCCATTTCGGGATTAAGCGTTGCCCTTTTACCCTTTATTATGGTTGCGGACGCTTGGCTTGCGTCGCCGCATTCCCAGAGCCCGGTCAAGCGGGAAAGGGTTTCCGAGCGATCCAGGGCAAGTGCCTTTAGTACCGTCTGTCCTAGTGTTTGTGTTGCCAGGGTGAGATTTATCCGAGTCCTCCTTAATCCGTGGAGCCCCCTCGGGGGGGAAGCGGTTTATAACTCGGGGATTGCCACAACGTAGGTATAACCGGTCCTAGATACCTGTTAACCACTCGTTTACCTTAACGCTTAACCTCGGGATGTCGCAGGCCGCGTTGTTTTAGAAATGCGTTCGTACCGAACCAATTAAATGTTGCCACCTAGCTTACTCGCAGTTTGCGTTTAAGCCGCATGGAGATCACGATGATGAGGTGACCATGATTGTTGAAGGCTTTGCCGGAGATCAACTCTCAATCTTGAGCTTTTAAAGTTCAGACTTGTAGATATTTTACCACTGAGGGTCCCTGCGCTTAACTCAGTTTGTGGTACACTGAGTCGCAATATTCGCTTTCTTGCCGTGTTTCATTTATCATGTAAATTTTCCTAGTTAAAGAAGGAAAGATGACTTTCTTAGTAACAGAACTTTCCAAAATATTAAAATCAATAAATAATTCAAATAACTAAATTAAATCGAACAATTAAAATCACATAAATCACACATACAGACGCACGAAACACTTGACACTCCAATTGCATTTCATTCTTCATTCAATTTTCGCTTTGTCTACTCTCACTAACAGTTCTCACCTTAATGGCGTTAATTTCCTTTGACGTGACTTTTGCCTACGAATTCTGGGATGCTACGAAAACAACAAAAAAGGGTTCCTACCAAATGCTAGACGATCACAGGTAATTTTGGCCAAATAGAGTTTCGGGTGGATTTTAATCTCCCGCCATTTCCGCTTTCGGCAGGTTTACGTAAGTGCCGCTTTAGAGAACAACAGCGAGGTAAGCCCCTCCGCAAAACGTCACAATATATGTATGGCCAGTTGCTGGCCTTTAGAATAGATTTAGTTGTATTTAGTTTTAAGTTTAAAATTGTCTGATATTGTGACAAAAGAAAAGAGGATTGATTTTGAAACTTGAACCTGGGGATGTTGGAGCCTGGTCGGGTTGATGCTTTGATTGACATTTTTGTAGCTGTTAATATTAATTGTATTAAAAATTCAAATACTCCCGATCCCAGCTTGGGGAATTTTTGTTGTTAAAATTTGTAAGGTTCTTTCACGAAATGTTGGTACTACACGTCAGTTCTCCCGATGTCTGTGATAAGGACTGTTGTAACTAATCTAAGTATCTCTATAAAACAATTTGACAAGGTAAGCCTCTTCCCCACAATCGATATTCTGAAAACTTTCATGAAGAATTAATCTGTTACAGCGTCTGAAGATGCAGGTAGTGAACCTGCGAAACTAGTAACGCACACAAATAAATATTTAAAGTGGAAACGGTTAATTTATTGAATGAACCTACCTCAACAATTTAAAATAAAACAAAACGGCTTTGTTTGCGTCCCGAACTCTACCCTTAAGTTTTCCATCAGCGAGCAGCATACGGACAACAACTAACTCCGTATTGATCCCCGCAAATGGGGCAGACGTTAAATGTGGGGCACTGGATTCGGCACTAGCATTGGCCCCTTTATTCACCGTAATATCGCCAGTAAAGGGAAAATTTTCGAGCTTTACGGTTAAAAATATTAAACCGGGGTCTGTGTCGTTACGTGCCGAGGACGAAGTAGCATAGAGAGTGTCTTTATAGGGACAACTTTGCGAGGAGTCTCTTCGACGAGTTCGCTCAAAGCAGATATACGCAGGGGCGCATTATGTGGAATTGTCCTCGGGGGTGCAGTTCCGCGAAAAACTTCCTGAAAGATAGATTAAGATCCGGAACGTATTTCACGGTTATTATAAAATACGGCAATTACATGTGTTTCATAATAGGGCGGATATTAGGTTTTACGACGAAACGGCAGCTAAAGTCCCGGGGCCAGATGGGTTTAATTCGTCTTTATGGGGTTCGCGAATAATACAACAAGACTTCGGTACGTTACTACTGCACTAGTCTTTAGGTACATTTAACTTCTGTAATGTCCAAGAGCTCGTGAAACTGATGAGGACCGCATATTTTACATATCTGCTGTCTCAAAAGTGACGCGATACTGCATAAAATGTGGCGATACAAAGCGAGTAGGTACTTATACAAACAGTTTCAAAAAGTTTAGCGAAGATCTCCCGTGTGTACCTACGTCAAACACTTTCGACAATACACTCAATCTTTTTCCAAGTTGCGATAGCATCTTAAGGGTACAAGATATCCAGCGCGCAACGTTTAGGCCCAAATATATTTTTGATATTTGTTTGCGGAGTTTTCGCGCCAGGAAGAATAATATGGAAAGTTTCCGTTATCTCGCGGGCGGCATTTGAATTTCAAAGCGCCAAAACTTCTTTATTATGCAATTTAGTTTGTTTTTTATTCCGCAAGTTTAATTTTTATCCCTTCGTTTTGCCGAGAGAGGTTACCGGCATGTAATCGCATGCTTGATTACATTCGGATACTTACGAAATTCGTTGTTCAAGAACACAGGGTAGACCAGAAAATGGATGGGACAATTAGTATTTATTCCGTATAATGACGGGTACTGAGGCGGCCTGAAATTTATTCCAATATAGATGCAAATCCAGTCTGTGAGCTTGCGGCATACTTTCCCGCAGAGCACAAGCGACGCATTCTCCTAAGTAAGGCGGCGGCAGGATTTCCTTGCACAGACATCCTCTAGGAGCAGAACAAATTAATTCCTCTCCCAGATAATCGCTCGGAGACTACCGATTAGTTGCCGATAGCTCCTACCCCATTTAATATCATCGAGAGCTCATATTTGACATTACAGCGGGTTCCGGCGGCGCGGCCCTAATACCGGTTAATTTCCAACGTCGGCGCTCCACTTCTTCTGCTCTTCTTGCTTTCGCTCAGGCATTGTCTTCGCCGCGATATAATTGAATTTCAATTTCCGAAGCATCCTATCATCGCGTGTAATCCAGTTGACGTATCCCATTAGCGGCAGCATCACCGCGACTCTCCGCAATGGCTAGATGTGAGCTAGAGCACGAGTAGTCTCTGCTTTTGCGGCGCTTCCAAACTAGAGACAGCTGGAAATGAGCTGTCCTAAATCATTCAGAAAATTTGAAATTAGTTTCATTTCGCTCTTGTAGGTATCTCCCTTCGATATCTGACGCTGGATATCGTGCGGTTATGAACAACAAAAGCTTCTGTTTAATTTCAAATTCTTTTCAATTTCAAATACTTTTCGATTTCTAATACTTTTCAGTTTCAAATTCCCTTCAATTTCATATATTTTCAGTATAAAATTCTTTACAATTTCAAACTCTGATTTCAAATTTTGTTCAAGTTAAAATATTACTTGCACAATTGGCGGAGGCGCGCGGATAAATGTTAGCTTTGCTTTATACCTAATACTTTTTAAAATATTTCGACTCTGGGGTTTTTGTTCACATTGTTTTTTAAATATTTTCCATTGATTGGAAAGTATGGTTTCCGTAGCTAAGTAGAGCTAATGTACAAATAAAAAAAGAAAATCTTTTAAAACAAAGTTAGAAAGGAAGGAAAATTAGTACAAAAAGATAGAATGAGTCTCAGTATGTCCCGACTTAGGTTGCGTCTCACATATGAAGATCCCATGCATATCATCAATTGTGCGCGGATTGAGTTATGACGCGATGTACCAGTGCCGTAAGCAATATTAAAATAAACGACGGAAATTGAAGTATGTATTGAGGTTATGCATACATGTTTGATTGAAAATGCGTCTAGTAAACAAATTTGGATATAAATTTAGAAGAAAGTACCTTTTATTTTCTTTTTGTGATCCTTCGAAACAATTAATGGATGTTATGAAATGAATTTGTACCTCCTCAACATTTACTTCATTTAGTAGCCAAACTAAAAAAAAGTAAAAACCGAGGAGATACAGATTCATTTCATAACATCCAAGGAAATACTTCCCGCATGTTCTATTAGAATATCGACAAAATGACTAACCTAATATTATCTAATGAAACCAGCACATACTTTGCAGAAACGTTTTATTTTCTATAAGGATGGAGGGTCAGTGCGATGACAATTCAAAAATAACACTAACTTCAGTGTTTTATTGTACTTACATGCTAATATAAACTAAAGTAAAAAACAATACATTTTTATAATAGTTATGACATGTAATTTTTTTAAAAGTATATATTTTGTCATAATCTTAGATTGAAATTAAAGATTCGAATTCTGTTGATTTTACATATGTATTTACGTTTCGAAGATCCTCAGCTAAAAAAATGAGAGGTTTTAGTGACTAAAACCACATATATGTGCGAAAACTAAATAAATCTAAAAGGGGCACCACGCACATTTAATTATGGGCAACCCAGTTTAAAACAAACATGCTAAATAAACACAAACGTCCAAAAGTTAACAATTACAAAAATAAAATCAACAATACAAATTGCATTGAATTGCATATTACTCGGAATCTGAATAATATTCTTCTTCTTCCGATTCCAAAGACTGGGACATATCACTATTGGAACTGTAAACTTGTTCTTTCCATTCATCTTCCACTTCATCAAAAAGGCCATCTTTGCTCATATATCTGAGTTCATTTTGGATGACATGGTCACAGTGAGCTTCCCATTCCCCCGCTGTGACAGTAGCAAATTTCTGTCGTGCCCGAACTTCTACATCCTCTAGTTTGAACGTAATATTATCACATATGTGGTATTATGACTTGCTACCCAATTTTTAACGGTAGCCCAAACACCTTCTATCGGGTTCAGGTCTGGATGGTATGGAGGCAGGCGTAAGACAGTGTGACCATGAGACGCCATCAAATCATCTAAAATGAATGGCTCTTCTTCTCTATGTAATTTGATTAATTCATAGAGCTCCAGCTTCTTCATTGTGGCTTCAAATGGGATTTCATGACTATTTAACCATGCTACCATTTCCCCCTTTCTCGCGGACATTGTAATATTTTTTTGCTTGTGTACGTTGTGGTACGAAGCATTATCCAGAACCAATACAACTCTGCCGGGTAAGTTAGGAATGAACTGTTTTGTGATCCACTTCATGAAATTACCATGGCCCATTTCATCATGGTAATGTCCATTTTTAGTACCTGGAAATGTATGATATAATGTAATAGCAATAAAGGTCAGAAAAATTATTTAAGGCTGCAAACAAAAACTATTTGACATATGGACAGCTTTAAGTGTAGCCAATGTATTTCTTATGGGGATCTATGCAAATTTCTTGCGAACGATCTACAGCGTTATTTTTTTATAAATATCAAAGTATTTGGCACCAAGTACAATGTTGCACTTAAAGTTGTCTATACTTTAGATAGTTTTCGTTTGCAGAGTAAAAGGAATAAGAAATATTTGCAAGGCTTAAGAGTTACTAATATGTAAGCAAATACTTAAAATAAATAATTGTGATATTTAAATTAATTTACCCGATCGAAAGATTAGCAGGTCATTTGGTATAAAGTCTTGATCCCTTGGAAGTCGACGCAACAGCTTCTATATTCCTTGCTTCCTTCTCTATCGTTATGTATGTTTTTTTTGATACACCAGTTGCAGCCAAAGTCCTTTCTCTAAAACACGATTGCAAAGACTGGTATGAAATTCAGTGAATAAATATTATCCGTTTCACAATACCGTTGTATGTAGTAAATATATAAGAAAATAAGGGGAGATCTACGTTTGATGTTAGGTTAGGTTTTGATACTTACCGGTGATTTTGCAACGGGATTTGCAAACCTTCTTCCGCTTCTTGTTTCATGAACTTAGTAACATTGTGAACGATTTCCCTGCCTTGACTTCGAATTATCATGCGTTTTACGCCTACTTTCTTTTGCGACATTTTCACCTGTTGCGCAAAATCGGTAGACGCCACTGAACATAGTGAAAAAACGCGGCGGGAACGAAACTAGGTTTCTGCGCATATGACGTGCATGGGATCTTTACATGTGAGACGCACTATACATACCTCATAATATTAGAACATATACATATATATTTGCATGCATTTTCTATACTTGCACAATTGGCGGAGGCGCGCGGTCAAAACCAATTAGCAAACGTAATAACATCAAAATGTGTATGAAACTTAAAAGACAGGTTAAGTTAGAAATAATACTTATAATTCAAGCATTTTGAGCATTCTATGTTAATGTTAGATGAGGAATATGTAGATATATACCCGATAATAATAAGTCGTAAGTTGTGTTTTCCTCCGGACTGAGAATTTACAACTTCCCTTTATATTCAAATCATGCGAGATGATGCGTTATTTATGTGGTTATTGTTTTAATCAATGTCGATCCTCGACCGCGGGTGTTTTATGTATGAGGTGAGGATGGGACAAAAATTTTTAGGCTCGCCCGCCACTCGCGATTTTCGGAATCGGCCGTTTAGCGCCGGGAGATTTTGTCAAATTTATGCTAAATTATGTGCGACCCTGCGAGAGCGCGACGGCGTAATGGCCTCTTATCAAAAACTGCCAGCGTTCGAAAATACCTTTATGGCGCTGTAAAATTTAATTAAGACTACTATTTTCGCTAAAATACGATAATGGCAGTATTTGTTCATATTTCGGCCGTTAAGGTGTTGTTGTTTATGGCCCCTTATTGGGGATATGGCTATCATCTGAAAAATCGCAATTACATATTATTATTTATTACATCATATCATTTACTCGAGTTATCAGATTAGTCCTTTGGGTTATTTTTTTTGTAAAGAATTGGAAATGGCCAGTCAACTGTACGTTTCACCTATATATTTTAAAAACTTTTTTTTCTCTCAAGTCTGTCTAAAAATGTGTTTGGACTTCGTGCTGCTAAATGGGCCAATTAGCCACACGCTCTGCAAGCAGGATTCTCAGGATCAGCGATGCCCATTAATTAATCTTGTAAGTAGTGTATAAGGGCAATTTAGTGGCATTACCGGGGCATTATGCACACGGAGACCCAGAACACGTTTGGCGCTCTTTTTAAAACAGGGTACGTAAAATCTCAAGTCTTCAGGCAGGCACAAATTAAATGTCCATTATATGTTATAAAGTCATAAGAAATTATAGCAATTTTCTGTCAATTATGCGTAAACCGATGCACAGGTTCACGAGAGCGGAACGGACTGCGCCCGCCAGGATGAAAAAACCAACAGATAAGTGCACCGTTACTGTGCAAAACAACTCTAAATACAGCCATGTAATTTAATATACAGCGCACTTATTTGAGATAATATTTCATTTTTTCTTTTGGATAACGTTCAAGATTGTTATGCGATTTTAATATTTGGGATAGAGGTCGCGAAAACATAATTAATGTACAAGCTCTAAATGATCGTAACAATGTTCCTAGAATTTCCGAGCGTACCCTCCTTCAGCAGGGAAGTTGTAAATTAGTAGCCAATTACAGAGGCACGAACCGTTTACAATATTTTATCAAATATTTACACGGAACGCATGCATAAACATGTCGGGACGAAGACAGGCCACGCAAATTAATTAAATGAGCAAGAAGAGAGAAAAGAAAAGTCCACAAGCAGAGTACAAAAGCCCCATATTAATAGCCGCAATAACTCACTGCGATCCATAATTCTCGGAGATAACCTTAAACATAACTCCGTCCATAGTATTCCATTACAAAATGAAAACGTATAATTATATTTTCAAAATATCAGAAACCAGTCTCCGATTTATTATCGGGTGCTTAGACTGGGCAGCAGCTTTTTATCGGTCGATAATGGTACGTCTCAGTCTAAACGTACCCCAGCATTAAGGTATATTAGTTAGGTAGTTTTCTCGACTTTACTTAATACATGTAATTATAATACGGTTCACTATTCGAATTCCAGCGCCATCTATGGCTCATTAATAAATTCTGCATCAAGATCCCTTTCGCGTGATTTTGTCTTCCTGCCATGTTCTCCTCTGCCTTCATTTTCATCTCTCGCTTAATCTCTCGTTGCATCAACTCGGACTTCTTATATCAACTTTATTTCATACTAGTTAATGCCCGTGAAAAATCACGGGCAGCCATGTACACATATATTTATTACCATGTACACGTATACTTATTGCCATGTGCACATACACACCTGACCATGTACACGTGTACATATTACCATATACACATACATTTTATCCTACATATATATTTAATCTTATGATTTCGACATATACATATTGTCATGTTCACTAAAAATTTATGCAGCAGTAATGTATATAGCAGCGAACAGAAGAACATAGTAGTAGTAGAGATATTTTCATATTTTTTGAATTTGAGAT
>JAWQRP010004365.1:0-11984 GCA_033557875.1 Quadriops clusia | reverse complement strand
AAAAATAAATTAACACTTATAATGATTTCATACTTGTATTATCACTTCATGTTTTTTTTTATCCCTTCTTGCAAGTATTTGTTATGTAAGCAGTACGTAATAATCTTGCTCGTAGAGCCAATTAATGACAGCCTGTTGATTATTTTAACCATCGAGTACAAAGTGAGAACGGTATTTTAATCCTGTTTCATTTGTTACCCATGTCGTTGCGCGAGAGTTAGAATGTCGCAAATCCTCTTTATAGGCCCAATAGGGCTCTAAGACGTCTGACTCGTTCTTTCGAAAAATGACAGCGGCGTAGATGGTAAGCCCCCTGCGCTGAAGTTGAAATATCACATTCCAACTTCAGCTTCAAGGTTGTTTATACTGGGGGTATCCGCGACCCTTTGGTACGATACAAATTATTCGCTAAACGATTAGAGCAAAACAATAATTTATTTCGTTGCTTTTTAATTTATTGATGCAAGTAGTTAAATTCTCACCATAGAAATCATAGTCCTTAAAATGGGAAAATTACCGACGGATGGACGTACGTATGTTACGACAGTAATTATGTTTGTTGATTAGTTACTTTATCATTAGTTACTTTATCATTAGCTACTTTATCATTAGCTACTTTATCATTAGCTACATTGTCATTAGTTACCTTTTCATCAGTTATATTATAATTAAGATTTCTTTCTTAATTTTACCAGACGAGAATTTCCCTGGACGATACACCCATTGGAACTATCGTGAAGCACGACGATGGAGACATTCACTACCACGACGCGGATAATGCGGAGAAAGAAAATTTGCACAAAGTGGAAGATTCAGGATCGGCTGTCGATATCAAACATAGTCTCACTTCGATTAACAAGAAAACATCAAGTAAGACAACCAAAGTATCAAGATATAAAAATATCAAAAAATCAAAATATCAAAACATAAAAATCAAAAACATAAAAATCAGAAACATAAAAATCAAAAACAGAAAAATCAAAAACAGAAAAATTTAAAACACAAATATTTATAACACAAATATTTATAACACAAATATTTATAACACAAATATTTATAACACAAATATTTATAACATAAAATATCAACAAACATCATGATGTCACCAAGCCACAAAAAAGCACAAACTGACAAAATTTAGAAATATAAAACATCTTCAATTTCATTACAAGATGATATCCAAAAGGTAGACTCTCAATTTTAGACCACATACATTTTAAACAGGTATTCCAGTCCGGACATCTTCAGCACCTCCGAAGACTCCAACCCGAGCGACCACCAGCCCCAGATACAACCGAGCTACGAGTCTATCGAAAAAATCAACGCCGTCGCCTGAACCCGTGGCAAGAACGGAACCAACCCTGTCCAACAAGCAAATTCCAACGAAGAGGAGCCTTGAGATCCAGTTCTTCAACAAGAAGAAGAAGCTGGAGGACCTAAGAAAACAGTTACTTGAGAAGCAGAAACCCGTCCTGGAAGTCTACCAAAACCTAGTCCAACTAAAGCGGAAACTAGAAGAAAACGGGAAAACTGTTATCCTGGAACCAGTCAAATTCCTATCTACGGATGCCGAACTCAAAGCGATGTCGGGAGTCACTTCTACTCCTTCAACTCCTCAGAAACAAGCCAAAGGGGAAGAAAAGGGGGATGCCTTAGAAGAAAACCCTAAAGTTCATCCGAGCGTTTCTTTGGACTCGATGAAAGACTCGCTGAAGGCCATCCCTCAGGCTTTCGTGGAGATATGCAAGAGCATTCACGTGAAGAGATTGGAATTGATCGACACCATGGAGAAGTCCAGCGACCCGATGATTCTCATAAAACTGGACGAGATGAGGATGGACTGCAGGATGTTCGAGGACACCGTCGAGAAGATCCTCGAATGCCAGGATCGACAAATTGCTGAGTTTGTGCACACTTGGATAAACGTCGTCGACAGAGGTCTTCCTGAAGCTGTCGTCGAGAACGAATCTCTGAAGAGAAAGATGGAGGATCAAGAGAAGACCATTGTGGAGATGTACAAACAGCAAGGGATGATCTCTGAGTTGCAACAGAAAATAAAGGTGAGATCTATTTTGATTTCTTGAAAATAATGTTTTGTATCTAGGAACAATAAATAAAAGAAGAAACAATCAATAAAACAGGAAACAATAAATAAAACAAGAAACAATAAATAAAAGAACACTAAACAAATCTATAAACTCTATATTAAACCACAGATACCTGTGATTAAACTAACAGCAAAATTTAATTTTTATTTTACCAATATAACACGAAAAATATTTACCAGGATCTCGAACAAACCCTTCAAAACGAAAGATCTCAAGCACAAGAAACAAGAGAAAAAAGCGCAACAACCGACCAAAAAACCAGAGCGATGAAGTTGAAAATGCGAGACGTCGAGAACAAGAGCAGGGACTACGAAAGCAAAATACAAGACCTGAGCAACCACTTGCAGTACGATTTCCAAACTCAATTGCAATTTTCTTTTCTCACCGCCTTCCACTTCTAGACAATCCCAATCGGCCCTGAGAAGCAAGGAGCGGCAATGGGAGAAGGAGAAGCAAGACCTGATAAAGCAGAGGAAGCAAGACCAGATGGTGATAGAGAAGATGACGAAAGATAAAGCCGCAACGGACTCAAGGTGGATCGTAGCTCTATCATTACGCCTTCTACACGATTTAATCATTTCGAATGTAGCCATCGCCTGTTATTAGTTCTGTCTAGGTGAATGTGTTGTGTACATTGAATTTGCGTGTAAAGCTGAAATTCTATTAAAATTTTATAGTCTAGCCCTCTTTTTCTTTCCTCAAGTAAACACCGCAGGTGGATCGAATAGGTGAGATCGTGCCCACTTGTTGGTGTTTGCTTGAGATTGACATGATATCAATGTTTTCGTTTAGGTTGAAAGCCGTCTCGGACCTCCTGAGTGAGAAGGAAGTGGAAAACCAAACCTTGGCAAAAAACTCACAGTTGCAGATAGAAAACCTCATGAAGAAGTGCATGGAGGAGAAGCAGCAAAAGGAGGAGATGAGGGCCAAGTACGAATGTATGCAGCAAGAACTGATGAAGATGGAGATGGCTAACCAACAAGCTGTCGATGTCGTTAATAATAGGCGGACAATGGGGAATGAATGTGGCGAATGTAAGTAGTTTGTTATTGTTATCTCATTATTATTATTATTGTTCTTTTATTATTATTGTTATTGTTCTTATATTATTATTATTGATATTTTATTATTATTATTATTAGTTTTGTTATAGTTGTATGTTTACACGTTTTATCCTAAGATATTATTTTCATTTAATCCTAATCTACATTATTTTTTTTTAAAGGTAATACGTTAAGGGAACAAGAACTTTACACCGAATTAAAGGCTACCCAGGTTGCCCTAAAGGATGCACAAGAACAATTGGAAATATTATCTGTGGAAAAACTAAGATTTATAGATAGTATAGACAAGCTCGTAAGTAATGTTGATATCAATTAATTAGGCATCATTTGAAACTAAATTAAAACCTATTAAAGTCAAATTAGAATGTATTTATCCAAATTATAATGTATTTAATTGTAGAACGAATTCACCGAGGAAGGTAAAAAGAACCTGGCTAAAGCCATTTTCAAAAAGGACGAGGAAATTTCCAATTTAAATAACATGCTCAAGGTTAAGAACGACATGATTGACCGAATGTAAGTAGAAGTTTTAATAATTAATTAATATAGTAAAAATTGGATAAATGCAACCTCATTTTACAAACATTTTAGAGTGATTACGGTCATTTCGGAAGTAAAATATAATTTTGATCAATGTATAACTTGCAGAGTTGCTTGGAGAGAGGCGAACAATTTTTGGCGTGAAATGCAACACAGAAAACCTGTAGTAGCTTCAGTGATGTATTGCTTCCCCACACAAAAACAAATAAAACATACGACTATAAAAAGAGTAAACGAATAAAATAAAAAATAGAATATGAACAAAAAAAGATGAAATAAAATAGAAAAAAAAATGAAAAAAATAAAAATAAAAAAAAAATGGAATAAATAAGAAAAATAAAGTTAAAGTAATGTTTCTAAAGTATCTCAATAAACGTATATTTGATCAAATTTGTATTGACTGCTTTTAATCTTCGTAAATTTCAAGAATCAGTATAGAAAACTCTCGAACATTTTAAAATAGTATAACCAAGAAAATACGGACTATTAACGTAACAATAGTTTTTAAACTACATAAACCTACAATATGTTTGTTTTAGACACAAAATGGACATTCAATTGGAAAAATCAAATTTTATTTGGAAAAATTTTATTTAGTATACTGTTTTAAAAATGTATCAGCAATACCAAGCAAATGTTTCTTAACTGATGACCGTAATCACTTTTATGTACAGAAATATCAACGAAACTAATATGAACGAAACCAATATGAAAGAAACTAACATGAAAGAAACTAACATGAAAGAAATTAATATTAAAGAAACTAATACGAAAGAAATTAATATTAACGAAACTAATATGAAAGAAATGAATATGAAAGAAACTAATATGAAAGAAACTAATATAAAAGAAACTAATATGAAAAAAACTAAGATGAAAGAAAGTAATCTAAACGAAACTAATATGAAAGAAACTAAATTGAAAGAAACTAAAATGAAAGAAACTAATATGAAAGAAAGTAATATGAAAGAAATTAATATAAAAGAAACTAATATGAAAGAAATTAATATTAAAGAAACTAATATAAAAGAAATTAATATGAAAGAAACTAATATGAAAGGAACTAATATAAACGAAACTAATATGAAAGAAACTAAGATGAAAGAAATTAATATGAAAGAAACTAATATGAAAGAAACAAATATAAAAGAAACTAATATGAAAAAAACTAAGATGAAAAAACTAATCTAAAAGAAACTAATATGAAAGAAACTAAATTGAAAGAAACTAAAACGAAAGAAACTAATATGAAAGAAAGTAATATGAAAGAAATTAATATAAAATAAACTAATATAAAAGAAATTAATATTAAAGAAACTAATATGAAAGAAATTAATATGAAAGAAACTAATATGAAAGAAACTAATATAAACGAAACTAATATGAAAGAAACT
This sequence comes from Quadriops clusia, assembly GCA_033557875.1. Classification (NCBI taxonomy): domain Eukaryota; kingdom Metazoa; phylum Arthropoda; class Insecta; order Coleoptera; family Hydrophilidae; genus Quadriops; species Quadriops clusia. The sequence goes on along the minus strand of JAWQRP010004365.1, from coordinate 6,878 downwards.
AATATGAAAGAAACTAATATAAACGAAACTAATATGAAAGAAACTAAGATGAAAGAAACTAAAATGAAAGAAACTAATATGAAAGAAAGTAATATCATAGATAACAGATAGTGTAACACTATGGGTCTATTCACACACACATGCAGCGGTTCGACAGACCACGGTCAGGACAAGTCCTCTCCTACGGGTTTCAATGCTTGCATTCACACCTAAATTCACAACTAAAAAGAAAGAATCTAATATGAAAGAAAGTAATATGAAAGAAATTAATATGAAAGAAAGTAATATGAAAGAAACAAATATGAAAGAAACTAACATGAAAGAAAGTAATATGAGAGAAAGTATATGAAAGAAACTAATATGAAAGAAATTAATATTAAAGAAATTAATATTAAAGAAATTAATATTAAAGAAATTAATATGAAAAAAATTACTCCCTCTGTCCGAATATAAGAGTCCCATTTTAATACAAATTTGTGTATAAAATGGGACTCTTATATTCGGACAGAGGGAGTAATATGAAAGAAATTAATACGTGTAATAAGGAAATTAATATAAAAGTTCTGTTGCAGGTGTGTGGACTCTCGAAACTTGCAAGCGAAAATAGAATTCATGCAAGCGAAGTTCGGAGCCCTCCAAGTGACCCATGACATGGACGCCTCGACGGCGGAACTAAAAGAGACAATAAACGAAGGCAAAATGAAGTTGGAGTACGCCCTAAAGAAATCGCTAGACAACGAGCAAAAGGTGATCAAATACGAGAACGAGCTCGAGAAGCAGCAAAAGACGATAAACGAAATGGAGAACTTGCTGAAGGTGCGAGACGGCCTTATAGGCATGATAAAGCTGAAGAAGGACGAGTTGGTCGCCGAAAACGACAGTCTGTCGAAGTATGCTCACGAAATGAGACAGTTGCTGTTAGAGGTATTGAGACAAAATTATATTTTACTTATCATATTCAAAATATTATGAGAGCCTGTGAGAATGTTACTTAGTCCTGTTTGAAATAAACTCAATACTGTTAGATGATGTTTAACTACTCCGACTTGGACAGGTTTGTCTATACAAAAATGGTCTCTTTCCTTCATAAATTTCACTTGCAGCCAATCGAGAGTCCGCAGGACAACTTTTGTAGGTGATTACAAGGCAATTTTTTTCTCCTAATTTTTAATTGTAGCAGTCAACCAAGAAATTAGAATAATATCCGTAATGAAATTAAAAAAATATTTTACACAATGCTCTTGGTTGACTGTTCAATTTGTCATACATATACAATATTAAAATAAATATACAAGATTTTAAAATAAATATACAAGATATTAAAATAAATATACAAGATATTAAAATAAATATGCAAGATATTAAAATAAATATGCAAGATATTAAAATAAATATACAAGATATTAAAATAAATATACAAAGTATATTCTCGTCAAATAGGAGGTCTATTGCTTTATTACTGGAAATAGAATAAATGTATAAATACAAAGATTTCATGGCATTAGAAGAAACAATTTATAACTAGAAAAAAGTTATATTTAAAACACTTTTTTAATTTACATATTTGCTCTACCCCAGTTATAAAACAATAATTCTTGAAAGCATTAAGAATGGGACACTCCTATAAATGAAAAATTATATGAATAAAATCACAGTACAATTACACAATTGTGAAAATAGTATCAACGTTTAGAAATAGGTCAAATATAAATAATTTTAAACAAAAAAACAAATTTTTTACAAATTAATTATAGTAAAGGCAACTAAAAAAAAATTAGTAAAGACCGACCAAACAAATTTGTCAAAACACGAATCACAATTCTGACTATTTGTAGGCTAAAGAAGAGTTAAGAGTAAAGGTCCAACTGATTTCTGAACTAACCACCTCGATAGCGAATTACCAGAAGCAAAACTTAAAGCTCGAGAAGAAAGTGAAGGACCTAGAGGGCATCTTGTCGACGACCAATGAGAAGCGATACAAGCTTCAGGATGCCATAGGGACGATGGAAAAGGAATTGCAGACGACTAAAGCTCACATGAACCACTTGACGGATATGCAGACACGGTACGATGAACCGGTACAAGAGTATGATGTTCGAAAATGTAGTAGTATGCCTCAGAGAATAAATCCTATAACAATATACCGTCGGTACAAGCACATGTATGACAAACAAAATACTAAGAAACGTGTTTTGGCTATTAAAAAACCTATGACGATCAAATCGGTGAATAACACAAATGTTTGTCCTAAGAGTTATTATCGGAAGGCGGAGTTTATGGCGAGGTTAGACTCAGGTTTATTCGGGTTAGATCCGGATATGTCAAGGTTGGAATCGGGCATTCCAACATTAGAACGACGGATACCGACCTTAGAACCAGATATATCAACTTTAGAACCGAATATATCGACCTTTGAACGGGATATATCGGCCTTTGAACCGGATTTATCAACCTTTGAACCGGATATATCGACCTTTGAACCGGATATATCGACTTTAGAACCAAATATATCAACCTTAGAAACAGATATATCGACCTTTGAACAAGGTATACCGACCTTAGAACAGGACATACCGGACCTAGATCTAGGTATGCCGAGGTTAAGTGCTGGTATACCAAGGCTAAATGCTGGTATACCAAGGTTAAATGCTGGTATACAAAGGTTAAATGCTGGTATACCAAGGTTAAATGCTGGTATACAAAGGTTAAATGCTGGTATACCAAAGTTAAATGCTGATATACCAAAGTTAAACGCTGGTATACCAAGGTTAAGTTCCGGTATACCAAGGTTAAGTGCCGGTATACCAAAATTTGATTCAACGGTACCACAATTACAACCTCCATTTGAGCCAAATTACGAAGATAGCGCAGAACCTTTTTACGAACCGACAAAAGCAGAAATCGAACAACCCTTTGACCATTTTGCTACCAAGCAATGTGTACACACTGACATAAGGATATGTAATGTTTGTAGAGTTCCAGAAAAAGTCCGTTACATGATAACGGAACCTTTGAGGGGACACAAAACATCACATGTCGCTAGAGACAAAGAATTTTTGCGGCACATGCGCAAATTATCGAAGTATGACAAATTAAACGAGCGAGCGAAGGTTCTGGGTAATCCTCCTACGAACTCATCTCTCCTTTACGAGGCTTACAACAGTAAGAAAGATCCCGGGACGGTCCTCGTCTGCAAGCCCGCCAGCTTCGTTAAACTGAGCCATGCCGTGATGCACCATCATAATTTGCTGGAAAACAGCTGCGATAAATTGCGGCAGAGCATTGACGATTCGTTGCATCTGATCGAGGCGAAATTTTTAAAAGCTAAAACAAGTTTTCGGGGAATTAATCCAAATCTGTAACAGTTTTCCTCTCTGTAAACAATATAGAAATTTCTTTGTGGCGCAGTCTATTCTGTTCAAACTGTGAAATTTATATCCGTCTTGAAAGTGCCATTTCTCGGGATTTGTTAAAGTTAGTAACGAATTTTTATATTTCAGGGCCGGACATAAATTTCTCAGATCATGGTGACGATGAAGGATGAACACGTGTTTCGTGACCAAAGTTGTGTGAATGAGTACTGTTCTTGTGATTGTATACAAATTTGCAATTAATAAAACATTTCGACTAGTTTTTTTGGTTTGATTTATGTAGTTTTATTATTACTATTATTATTGTTTTATTATGGTTTCACATTTATATGATAGAGAAATATTGTTAGATATATTTCTTAGTAGTAAAACTATTAATATAAAATATGTACATACAAGAATACGTTTTTTGCCTTAGTTTCACAAAAATTATTTTTTAATTGATTCTCTTATAATTAAATATTTCATTATTATAATATTTAATTTAATTATTAATTTAACTCATTAATTTAATTATTATAAAGACATATAAATATTTAATCACGAAAGATTTATTCGCTACTCTCACTGTCTGAATATGCCCCCAATAGTGCTAAACTATTACCTGAATTCGTACTTTGAGGTTTGTCCTTATTAACGTCAGGTTTATTTTCTTCATTACTTTTATTTTTACTTGAATTTAATTCACTCGATCCGCTGATATTACTATTAGTTGGTTTATTTATTTTAACCAAACCTTTTAAAGAAGTCTTCTTGCTTAAGCCACCTATACTTTTGCCCCAATTGGTTTTATTAAAGCTTTTTTGGACGTTGCCCTTTGCTTCGGGAATTTTTTGTGTTGCTGTGGAAGTTGATACTGTTGAAAGAACGTTCGTTCCTATTGAAAGAACGTTTGTTTCTATTGAAAGAATGTTTGCTTCTGTTGAAAGAACGTTTGTTTCTGTTGAAAGAACGTTTGTTTCTGTTGTTAAGATAGAGGTGGCTGGTTCATCGTCATTCTTTGATAATTTTGTTGCCGGCTCGGAATCTTCGATGATTTCTTCTTCTACAACTACAGTACGTTTTTTGCTGCTTTGAAATTTTATCGTCCTGAAATTTTTTAAAATAAAATCATCATTGAAACGAGTTGTACAAATTAGTATTATCATAATATTTTGATTATATTATTGATTATTCTATTAATGATTATTATATTAATGATTATTAAATTAATGATTATTACATTAATGATTATTAAATTAATGATTTTTAAATTAATGATTTTTAAATTAATGATTATTAAATTAATGGTTATTATATTAATAATTATTATATTAATGATTATTAAATTATTCGTAACTTACTTTATGTATTCCTCGTCCAGTTGCTTCAATTTTTCCTCTCGTTCACGCTCAGTTAATTTGGTATCATAAGCTAAAAGCATAGAATCGTAATCCACCGCTTGCTGCCGCCTATTTAAATCTTTCAATTCCTCAAGCGACTCCAAAAGTTCGATCTCGTTCTTAGATTGTTGTGTTCTGTTTTCTAGCAACTTCATCGGATTATTTGCTTCCTCCTCTTTAGCTTCCTCTTCTTCTCGAAGAGCTTGTTCTTCTGCCAACTTAAGGGCCATAAAATTCCTTGTAGCTCCCGCTTCGATCTCGTAATCTGTGTTTTTCGGGTCGGTTTTGAAGGATATTTCTTGTAGACATCTTGTGCACTACAATAGGAAGTTGGTTATTATTATACCTGAGAGTAAGGGAGACTGCAAAAATCTAGATTAAAATGAATTTATAGCTTATTTACTTGTTTACTTATTTATTTGTTGTACCTAATAGAAATCAAAAAAGTTCATTATGCAAATGTAAAAGAACTATATGCAACTACGCATTAATAAAATGTTGCATTCATTTAGATTTCTGGAATTACGATTATGTATTTTGTTAACTACATTGATGTTTTATTTAAGGATAGTAACAATTTTCTGCACATTTAATACATATGATGCCTAAAAAGTTAAAAAATATCGTTGCTTGAATGCAGTACTAAGCATAAGTCCAAATTTTTCAATTTCGACATTTTTATGTGGTTCAATACGTATGAAACATCTGCACCAGTGGCAGAAGTCTCAAAAGTTCACCTGCTCTAGTAAAATCTCCCCACCCCCACATATAAATAGCACTAGTCCTAGCAGGTTCTCAGTCTTGCGCCAGAATAAGCGTAAGTAACATCCCTTACATAGTTATGAAAATAGTTGGACATATACTACTTCTGCATTGAAATACGTATCATAAGTCCATTACTTGGAGGACATATATCAGTTTGACTTGAATTTTAAATTATTCAGAGGATTATTTGCAAGTGCAAATCTATACTACTGACGTTAATTTTCCATTAAATTAAAGTAAATATGAATATACGCACTCAAAAAATAATGCACAATGCTCAGGAGCAACTTAATTCAACGCAGTACTGCCAAACTATAGATACACGATTTGAATAGAGTTACATTGCGCAAATGAAAATAAATCTGTTGAAGATAGAGGTAAGTATTTTGTATTACTGTACCAAAACTAAAAAAAAATATTATTAATAACCTCAAATACTAATTCTTTAAAATCAATTGCTTTTTTAACTTTTAGTTTATTTATTATGTTAAAGAATCTTTTATTCATTTTGATAAATTTCTAGTTACTTATGTTCAAAAAATGTATTATATTTTGTCATAAAATTTATAAACTAATTTCCTATAATATTTTTTTTCAGCAAAGACTAAAAAAGCTGTTGTTAATTGCGAACGCTTAATGAAAACGTCTCAGAATTTTACAGTACCAAGTCCTCTTAAAATATTTGAAACCTCTACATTTTGGGATTCTAACTTTGATCTCTTTCTTCAATCCGAAGATAAATTGAAAGACATCTTTAATAGAAACAACAGTTTTGATAACCTTAGTATTCAAATAAATGAAGGTAATATATTGAAAAAAATTGTTCATTAAATAATTACTGATTAATGTTTTAACTAGAATTATATTCTGCTACTTCTGATGAAGACCCTTATGCCGATAGTGAAGCCGATGATCCGACTTATGTGTTACCTGACAGAAACGGGCAGCAAGTGAAATCGTTGGAAAAATCTCCGATTGAAGGTAGAAAATCCAAGAAATGAGTTAAAAGAATTGAAATCTGGAAGAGAACTATTATTAAGACTGCACGGAATAGTGGTCTCGAATATGTTAGTTGGAAAGGGAAACTAAAATCTAAGAGAAATGCTCTTCTAGAATATCTGAAAATACAAGAAAAACAATATTTGAAGAATTCTGGAAAATAGGTGATGTTAATCGACAGAGAGATTACTTGTCGAATTTAGTAACTAATAGAAAAAAAGAGAGATGTAGAAAACGAGTCCGAAACGAAGGTAATAAAGAAAATGAACGAAACAGGTCAATTACAAATGGATATAGCTTAATTTGCAATAGAGAACAACAAGTTGTTTGCAAAACATTTTTTTTAAACACATTCAGCATA
>JAWQRP010004364.1:0-11986 GCA_033557875.1 Quadriops clusia | reverse complement strand
GTCGACCCGACGATTGTCGTCGAACAACGAAATAAGCCGCAGCATGCTTGGCGCGTTTCAATTTAAACGCTACTATGCCAGAGGTTCACAAACAGTGGGACATATAGGTAATTTTTTGATGTTCGAATTTTAAAAAAATAATCGTAGATTATTATTCCTGATGTCTTGACGGAGCGGCCCTCCAATTTTATGCGCATAATTTGCAGTCACCCAGTATAATCTTTACCTTATTTTCTTACATTTTAGCTTGCCCTGGAATATACAACAATGCACAAACACATTATCAACTAAACACGAGTTATTATGAATATCCTGACTTATCACAATATCTGGGAAATCACGAATTATTCAATAAATAACGAATTTCCCGAGAACGAACTGCGCGGCGATTCAATAAACAACGAAAAACATACGCCAAACTTTTTATAGTTGTCAAACAATTCGGACAAGTGCTCTCTGATTAGTGGTGGCCATGGAAACGGATGCACGATGGGAGAGGCGCTATAGCGCGAATGTTTAAAATTTAAAGATCTAAAAAGTGTTTCCATTGAATATAGAGATATGACATGTATATCCCTGGATGTACTTTCGATCTATATCCAAGGATATACATATCCAGGGATATACATATCCCCTAAATGAGGCTTTCCGCGGTAATAGTGCCCATATCCATTTGCAAAATAAATGGAGATATACCCTTTTGCTATACATATCCTTAGCAACAGGATCTATCTTCATTTACGTTACAAATGAATATCAGTACTTTTGCCGCGAACGGCTCAAATTCTCAAAATTAATCTTTTGTTGAAACCATTATCCAACTATAAAGAAATAATAAGTAGATCTTTTATTCGTTGGAAATGATTATCTACCAGGTAGAGGAAAATTTAATATTCTAGCTACAGCAGATGAAACGAAATAAATTTGAAGAAAACGCATACGATCTTAATAAACCAATAATTTATTGAATTTATTTACATAATAATTCAACACCGTCACATATAACAAACATTATATGAGGGTGTCGTTTATATTCTGTATAAGCCCCCAGGTATTCCATTCAGGCAATTGAGAGGATTCTGGGGGGACAAATAAACAAAAGTAAAGTCGGGACTAAGTAAATAAATAAAATAAAATATTAAAATATAAGTTTATTGGGTTTTATAGTACAAGCATGTGTAAGCTCAGATTTTTTTGAATCGATTCTAACAGATAGCAATCGATATAAAACCCAGTACCGAAAGCTTTTGGATTTATTTGCGTTTTTAATACTTCTATAATTATTCTCATATAAAATATATATTTTAAATCAATAAAAACCATAATAGTCATTTAGGAATGTTAACAATAATAATAGGCGATAACCTTCTACCTTACTCCATCGATACAGTAAATATTTTATCACAATGTTAGAATGTTAGTTAACAGTCTATATTTAAAAAGAAAAACCTTATGGAATGATAAATTTGAAAAGAAATGGCCACGTTATCGTGAAAGAAACCTTAAAATTAGTTAATCGAAGGCATATAAAACTTATGAGTTTTGGTATCTCGGGTATGTTTGAACGGTCCTTCGGGTTTGTTGATGAGGGTTGCTGGGCAAGGACCAATGTTTCTCGGCAGATATTCCTTTTTGTACGACGTGACTACGCTAAGGTTACTGTCACCTAAGGTGATATGTGAGGTGTTTGATTTTTGGGAAACCCTTTCGATCTGTTGGACGTTTTGTTGCTTCGTGAAGTTGCCATAAGATTTAGCTTCACTTTGCCCGTAGAAGCTGCCGCCGATGGTTAAATTGTCCTTTCGCACAATTTTCTGGGGCCTTTCGATGACTTGGTATGTTGTTGACGACCACTGTTGCCCACGCCTGCTAGCATTGTTCAATTCTTGTGTATTCCTATGCATTGAGCTCAAACTTTTCCGATCGCTGCTCTGCGAGGAATTGCTGATGTATTGCCCCTGTTCGTGAAGGTTGCAAATCGATTTTCTCATGTCCAAAGCGGCGGAACTAGTAGCGTGTAGGGTTTCCGTGGAAGTCTGCAAACCTTTCCGATGAAGGATTTGGTTGCTTATATCGGCTTCGGAAGTCATCAGGCTGCGCCTTTGGTGACCGTCTTTCCTCGTGACTTGATTCGAAACGTTTTCTTCGCTCGTTATGATGTTATTGACGACGTTCCTGCTCACTTGCTCGTCCCTCACATTCTTATTTTCTACATGTTGTTTGGATACATGCTGATGAGATTCGCGTACTTGAGTTTGTGAGCTCGATTTCTTAACATCACTACTAACTCCAGTGGTGACTTGTTTGTGCACTTGTGCGTCTTGCACGATTTGTCCATTTTGCTGAGTTTTCTGAACTCCGGATTTTGTGGTCGTCGTAGTCTTTGTGGTCGTGACAATTGTACCATCGGCTAACGTTTTAGTATCAGTTTTAACGTCGGTACTAGTCTTTGCAGTCTTTTGAGTATCGTCAACAGCGGCAATTTGCCTTCTATCAGTCCGCCTCGTGTAAGTGTTGTAATTCGTCTGGTTTGTAGTCTTCATTACTTGAGAATCGTTTCCCAAAGTAATGCTGCTCTCCATATGTCGTCTTCTATTGATAGTAGTAGCTTTCCCCGCTGGGGTAACAGGACTTTCTTTCTTTGGAGTCTTCTCGAAGGTTTCTTTGGTCGTAGTAACGCATTCCATGGTACCACTTCCGACTTTAAGGGTGTCTTCATGTTTCCGAATGTCAGCTCTTTCGCCTCTTACAACGGTGTATTGCGACTTAGACATGGTGGTGTCTTGGAATTCCCCGGTTATCTTCAAATTGTCTTGTGGTTTCCTAACTGGAGCTCGTTCTCCCCTCGTCGGCTTGAAATCATCTTTACTCTTAGGGGTTCCGATGAAATCGCCTTCTGGTTTCAAGTTATCCGGGTGCTTTACGATGTCAGCTCTTTCGCCAGGACCATATTTAGGCTTTATAGGAGTTTGGAAATCACCTTCAGGACGTAAATTATCCTGAGGTTTCTTAGGCGTAGGTCTTTCAGCCGGCCTAAAGCCAGCCTTAGCAGGTCTTTCAAAATCACCTTCAGGATGCAAATTGTCTGGATGTTTAATTGGTGTTCGTCTTTCCCCAGGACCGACCTTTGAAGGGGAAGGCCTTTCGAAGTCACCCTCAGGATGTAAATTATCTTGTGGCTTCTTTGGCGAAGGTCTTTCAGCCGGCTTAAAACCAGCCTTAGCAGGTCTTTCAAAATCACCTTCGGGGTGCAAATTGTCTGGATGCCGAATGGGCGTTCGTCTTTCCCCAGGACCAATTTTCGAAGGTGTAGGTCTTTCAAAGTCACCTTCTGGATGCAAATTATCTAGTGGCTTTTTAGGTGTAGGCCTTTCCGCTGGCCTAAAACCAGATTTATCGGGTCTTTCAAAATCACCTTCAGGATGTAAGTTATCGGGATGTCTGATTGGTGTTCGTCTTTCCCCAGGACCAACCTTCGAAGGCGAAGGTCGTTCAAAATCACCTTCTGGATGCAAATTATCTTGTGGTTTCTTAGGTGTAGGTCTTTCCGCCGGCCTAAAACCAGGTTTATCGGGTCTTTCAAAATCACCTTCAGGATGTAAGTTATCGGGATGTTTGATTGGTGTTCGTCTTTCCCCAGGACCAACCTTCGAAGGCGAAGGTCTTTCAAAATCACCTTCTGGATGCAAATTATCTTGTGGTTTCTTAGGTGTAGGTCTTTCCGCAGGCCTAAAACCAGGTTTATCAGGTCTTTCAAAATCACCTTCAGGGTGTAAATTATCTGGATGTCGAATCGGTGTTCGTCTTTCTCCAGGACCAACCATCGAAGGCGAAGGCCTTTCAAAGTCACCCTCGGGATGTAAATTATCTTGCGGCTTCTTAGGAGTAGGCCTTTCTGCAGGTCTAAAATCAGGCTTATCAGGTCGTTCAAAGTCTCCCTCTGGATGTAAATTGTCGGCATGTCTAATTGGCGTTCGCCTTTCCCCAGGACCAACCCTTGTAGGCGAAGGTCTTTCGAAATCACCTTCTGGATGTAAATTATCAGGATGTTTAATAGGACTTCGTTTTTCTCCAGGACCAAGCTTCGTCGGAGTTGGTCTTTCAAAATCACCCTCGAGCTTCAGGTTATCAGAATGCTTAACGATTTCCGTTCGCTCGACATATTTCGTATTGAATTCATCTCGTTTCCGGAACTCATTGAATTCGCCTTCCATGCGAAGATTATCTTCGCGAATCACCACTTGGGCCCGATCTCCCTTAACAACCTTGTAATCATCCCTTGAGCGCACATCTGTAAATTCACCTTCGATATGCAAGTTATCTTCATGCTTCCGCACGACAACTCGATCGACGACGGTCACCTTTTTATAGTCATCTCTTCTGCGCACATCGTGTTCACCTTCCATCCTTAGATTGTCTTCTCGCTTAACAATGTCCATTCTTTCACCCTTAACTACGTTGTAATCATCCTTCCTGGTAATGAGGTGTTCACCCTCGACCTTAAGGTTGTCTTCCCTCCTGATGACATCGACTCTCTCACCCCGAACTGCCTTGTAATCATCTCTTCGCACAATAGTTTGTTCGCCTTCCACTTTCAGGTTGTCTTCTCGTCTGACAACATCGACCCGCTCACCTCGAACAACTTTGTAATCATCCTTTCTTGTGATGATGTGTTCTCCTTCTGGTTTCAAATTGTCTGCATGTTTAATTGGTGACCGTTTTTCAGCAGGTCCAACCTACAAAAAAGATGTTCTCAATAAATAAATAAAAAAATAAATAAATGTAAAATAAATAGAAATTAGCAAAAAAGATTCAAAAAGAGACTGAATTCAAACAGCCCCACACCCTTTTTGGCTAGATTTATTTCCATTGTAAGTAATCTTGTGTTCTTGTTGCATTGGTAGAGAACCACTATGTCTGTCGAAAATCATGTTACAAAGATTAAAAATTAAAGTACTGATTCTTACCTTTAAAGGAGTTGGCCTCTCAAAATCTCCCTCTGGCCGGAGATTGTCATCATGTTTAATAGGCGTCCTTTTTTCAGCAGGCCCCACTTTACTCGGCGTAGGTCTTTCGAATTCACCCTCAGGCTTAAGATTATCTTCTGGTCTCGTCTGCTTAGGCCTTTCTGCCGGTCGAAATTCTGTCTTCTCGGGTCGTTGGAAGTCTCCTTCTGGTCGAAGATTATCCTCTGGTCTCTTTTGTTGCGGTCTTTCTGCTGGTTGATATCCCGGCCTTTCTGGTCTTTCAAAGTCTCCTTCTGGTCGCAAATTGTCACCATGTTTAATAGGTGTTCTTCTCTCGGCAGGTCCAACTTTTGTCGGAGTCGGCCTTTCGAAATCTCCTTCTGGTCTAAGATTGTCATCATGTCTAATAGGGGCTCTTCTTTCCCCTGGCCCAACTTTCGTAGGCGTTGGCCTTTCAAAATCTCCCTCAGGTCTAAGATTATCTTCTGGTCTCTTCTGTTGAGGCCTTTCCGCTGGTCGGAATTCTGTCTTCTCAGGTCGTTGGAAATCTCCTTCTGGCCGAAGATTATCCTCTGGTTTCTTTTGTTGCGGTCTTTCTGCCGGTCGATAGCCCGGTTTTTCTGGCCTTTCGAAATCACCTTCTGGTCTTAAATTATCGCCATGTTTAATAGGCGTTCTTCGTTCGCCGGGCCCGACTTTTGTAGGAGCCGGCCTTTCGAAGTCTCCTTCTGGCCTAAGGTTATCCTCTGGTCTCTTCTGTTGCGGTCTTTCTGCCGGCTGATATCCTGGTTTCTCTGGTCTTTCAAAGTCCCCTTCTGGTCGCAAATTGTCACCATGTTTGATAGGTGTTCTTCGCTCGGCAGGCCCAACTTTTGTCGGAGTCGGCCTTTCGAAGTCCCCTTCAGGTCTAAGATTGTCGTCATGTCTAATAGGCGCACGTCTTTCCCCTGGTCCAACCTTTGAGGGCGTTGGCCTTTCGAAATCTCCCTCAGGTCTAAGATTGTCTTCTGGTCTCTTCTGTTGAGGCCTTTCTGCGGGTCGGAATTCTGTCTTCTCGGGTCGTTGGAAGTCTCCTTCTGGTCTAAGATTGTCTTCAGGACGTTTCTGTTTAGGTCTTTCGCCCGGGGAGTATTTTGGCTTCTCAGGTCGTTCAAAGTCCCCTTCCGGTCTAAGATTGTCACCATGTCTAATAGGTGCTCGTCTTTCTCCTGGTCCAACTTTCGCAGGCGATGGCCTTTCGAAATCTCCCTCAGGTCGAAGATTATCCTCTGGCTTCTTCTGTTTCGGTCTCTCAGCTGGTCGGAATTCGGACCTTTCTGGGCGTTCGAAATCACCTTCAGGTCTGAGGTTGTCTTCAGGGCGCTTCTGCTTAGGTCTTTCGCCAGGTGAATATTTCGGCCTTTCCGGTCGTTCGAAATCTCCCTCTGGCCTTAAATTATCATCGTGTTTGATAGGTGTCCTTCTTTCGCCCGGTCCAACTTTCGTAGGACTTGGCCTTTCGAAGTCTCCTTCTGGACGAAGATTGTCTTCTGGACGTTTCTGTTGAGGTCTTTCCGCTGGCCTGTAACCTGGTTTTGCAGGTCTTTCGAAATCACCTTCTGGTCTTAAATTATCGTCATGTTTAATAGGTGTTCTTCTTTCGCCCGGCCCAACTTTCGTAGGAGTTGGCCTTTCGAAGTCGCCTTCTGGCCGAAGGTTATCTTCTGGTCTCTTTTGCTTCGGACGTTCGGCTGGCCTAAATTCTGATCGTTCAGGGCGTTCGAAATCGCCTTCTGGGCGAAGGTTGTCCTCTGGACGTTTTTGTTGGGGTCTTTCCGCTGGTCTAAAACCTGGTTTTTCGGGTCTTTCGAAATCTCCTTCAGGCCTCAAATTGTCGTCGTGTTTAATTGGTGTTCTTCTTTCGCCAGGTCCAACTTTTGTAGGTGTTGGTCTTTCAAAATCGCCTTCGGGGCGAAGGTTGTCTTCCGGCTTTTTCTGCTTTGGTCTTTCAGCAGGGCGGAATTCGCGCTTATCCGGTCTGTCAAATTCACCTTCTGGGCGTAGGTTGTCCTCTGGTTTCTTCTGTTTGGGCCGTTCAGCTGGTCTGTACCCTGTAAAAATGGTTTTAGTTTACATATGGATTTTTTTATTACAATACATTTTATTATCGTCTATTGTTTTTGTATTGAGACGTTCAGACCACTTTTATATATTTTATCAGAAAACGGATTATCCGCGATTAATTTAACGCATTTAATTAATTTTGAAACGAATTTTGTCATTAGTAATATCCGCAGGGCTAATACAACTAAGAGCATGCGTAGGAAAAAGGGATGTGTTGAGATTGTATAGCACATGTTTGGAAAAAACTCAAAGTAGGCATGAGATTTGCACTTAAGTGATTGTGAGAACAAACGATCGATTGCAAGGAAACAGGGGAAGTCAATGGGCAATTAACAGAGTTTTTGGAGAAATAAAAAGGCAAATTAGATTATTGACAAAGAATATATTAAGTCATTGTTCACAGTGGTCCAGTTGTGCTTATGAGAATTACTTCTTTCATGATTCTGATTGGATAGGTTCAATAAAGTAAAAATTATAGCCTTAAACTTTCTCAGCAATGTACACTGGGAGAAAATTTAAATGTCCGTTACTTGATAGGCTGCGCATATCGTTTGTGCTATTTTAGCCTATATTAGTACGTAGTGTGCTGTATTTCTGGATCAGACTACGACCCTTCAGTACAAACGATATGCGCGACCAACAAAAAACGGACATTTGAATTTTCTGCCAGTGTACATCAGCTAATTAAAAGCAAGTTAGAGAGACCTCAATTTAAATAAAGGTAGCATAATCAATGTCGTTGGCATTAAAGACGATCGCAGTTCAATTGTCTACAGAGTATATTATTTGTAGAATTTGTTAATGAAGTCATTTTTTCATGATTATATGATCTGTACTGAACAAGAAGTCCCTCTGAGCCAACCTAAATTTAATATAATATTCCAAAACTTTTTTTTTATTCGTTTATTTATCGTCGGCCTGTTTTCGCATCAGAGGCCAATCATCGACGCCAGATATTAAGACCACGATTTCTGGGAATTTAGCCAATGCCAGGATTTCCACCTGGTTATTGTGTTCTTTAACGTGCGTGTGGATTATACCTACACTGACAGAAACGTATTCTTGTGTCGAGAGAAAATATTTTCTTACCGAATTAATCTTGAACTAAATAAGTATTTCTTAAATAAAGAAAAATTGCTCAATTCAAGATATTCAAAAATCTTACTCGAAGGATTGTATTTTCTTATTTCAATATCTGCGAAATAGTAATTCAATTATATAAATACTTGAATCAACGAGTAATACTTAATATAAGAATATATCTTCCCTTTCAACTTTGATAATATTAACATAAGAGTATATTAATTTAATTTAAATAAAAATTTAACAAATAGAACTAGCTCCTCCCATTAGTCGAGGTCAACGCGATAGAAGAATAAATATACACATACATAGTAAATGCGTTAGATGTTTATATTAGGTCTTTTCCAACAACACGAATTGATAGTTTTAGAATCGTTTAATGTACTGCACAGGGTCGGCCCATTCTAACATTTTCGTCGCCATACGGTAATCCTATACACATGAATGTCTGGTTGCCTATATTTTGATCCTTAGCCGACCCTGTACCTGATTCTTGAACTATCAACTCGTCTTGTTGGAAAGAACCTATTATTTACTTCTTTATTCGATCACATTTTAATTCATAAGCTGTGTTTACCGTTTACCTAGAATATGTTGTATGTAGTGTTTATATATGTATATACAGCCTATTTTAATACTTGACTTGAATTTTAAAAGAGTTATAAACAATTTATGGCAAAATAAAACTTTGGCGTGAAATTTAAAAAAAATTGCATTGTTGCTAATACGCATGTGCGAAACGTGTTGTCTTCAAATGTGTGACGATGTATTCTATCCGATTGAGATGTCTTTTACTATTTTATACTTGCAAGTAGGACACTGGATTTCTCATCGAACAATTTTTACAATTTGGCATCGTTCGCGGTAAGAACTAACCGAAATAAGTATTCAAGTATATTTTGTAACACTATGTGTCTTCTTAATCCAAAGAATAATTTTACAAAGTAAAAGAAGGGTCAAAGTAAATTTTAAAATTTGTCAATATTTTTAATAGCTAACGCTTTTCCGATATTTTCGAAACGTGAGTAAAGAAATTGTTCTTTTCCTGTTTATTGGGCACCGACAATTACTATTAGATTTTTATAGAGTATATTCGCAATCTGCGCTTGATTTTCTATAAGATCATAAAGTATAGATTTTTTTCCATCTAAATCGGCCATCCGTTCCACTGGGCCGGCTAGAATAATTAATTTTATTTGCAATATATACATTTTATTTATTTAACGAAAGCCATTGATATTTCTAATCAATATTTGCAATTGACTAGAGGTTCCTTCTAGTACATCGCCTTGTACTAAGCCGCAAATGTGCCTTTTTTACGTCTCTGGCTTGATTGACCGGAATCACTCATTTTCAAAGGATGGCAAAATGCATTATAAAGTAGACCTAATGATGTTTGTTGATATAACTGGGGTAATATTATTCAATAATGGATAGGACTACTAGGTAACCGGCTGTGGCGTGCGTATGATTCTTCGTCTTTATTGCGCTACTGATATCTAATTTCGCACCTACTTCAAATCACAATTTTTTTTATTAATAGGACCAGCATAAAACTCCGCCTAGTTACAACAGTTCTGTTACCTCCCGTCTCACCACTGCCCCGTCGTAGAAACGTTGAGATTGACTATATGCCCTCTTAAGAAACAAAAATTCGACGAACTGTCAGCTCAACTTCAATTTTATTTCGACTCTAAAATCTGTTACAGAAATATTTACTTGTGGTTGGATAACAGAATTGCTTCGCTTTTAGCAAATTATTGTAGGGGAAAATTTGTGATAACTTTTGGTCCATTTAATATAATTGCACTTAGAATAGAGTACTTACTTGCACACACAATAACCATTTCGTTTGATTTCAAAATATCAATGTTCACTATTCAAATTCTATTTAGAAAAACACGGAAATTTCGGCGTTAGACGCGTTCACGTAAAAATCTCCAGTTGAACTAAAGATTTGTCTAGTTCAGAAAGTTGTATTACTCTGACGGTTGTACCTTTCCATTGTCCGTTCATTTACCTGCTATCCAGTTCACAAAAGGGGCCCTACCTGTAACTTCTCTTTTAGAGTTTTGGCACGCTAGATTGCGATTTTGGACCACTGCGGAGGGCGATGGTCAAAAAGGAAAGGACAATCTTCTACAATGCGTTTATATCCGCAATTGACACAGAATCATAAGAACTACATGAATTTATATTTCATTAATTTGATACAAATAAGAGGAAAATCATGATTAAGATATAAGTATTCTACAAATTTAAATTATGTACCTATTTTCGTGAAATCCAAGTATGTACTATGTCAACCAAGGGTAATGCATTTCTTGAGTTCACCACTCCATTGCCGCTATTTTACCCCGCCTGCAGCTAAACCACTGTGAATAGAAGAGGAGCATATGGCTTCTAAGGCAAACCTGGTCGCTTTATATTGTAATCTAGATACTTTTAACAGGTATGGTTGAGACAAGGTGTCATATAGGAAGCATCCATAATTAGTCCTTGATAAAATTAAGCTCTTATAAAAAGTTAACATACTTCCTAAAGATATGAGCACCATACGAAGTAAATCGTTAAAATATTAAGTATCTTTTCTGAATTGGAAATGACATAGTTTTATAGTGTTTTTAACTACAAAAAAAAATAACCGGCACACTAAGGTCGGAATCAGCCTCAAACCTGGCCAAAATTCGATTTTACGAAAGTCTAACAATAGGTATTTGAAGAAAGAAATACTGTCATTTATACCTGCGGGAACCTATTTCTGCATAAAAGGTGTCCCTAAGTAGAAATGGCCAGTCCAAAGTTTGTACTGGAGAGAGCGGTAGTCTTATTGTGTGTTTTTTATCTAAGTTTGCGATTTTTTAAAGACAAAGTAAGGTGTTAAAATCACATAAAAAATATGGATGCAATGCCCTCAAGTACGTAATTTGTTCAAATAATTTTTATTCAGAAATTAAAAGTAGTAACAACCCGTAAAAATATATTTAAACTACCATTGCATGTTTTGCAGTAAACAATAACTTTGCGAGTAAAATACTTAGGGCGGCATGCCGAAAGCACATTTACCCTCTGGGCAAGGTTAAAGGTAGGTTCAGAATCTAATGTACCTGGTGTACAGCTCAGGTACATTACATTGTGAACCTACCTTTAACCTTGTCCAGAGGGTAAATGTGCTCTCGGAATACCAAGCTGAATGTTCAAAACATGTCTAAACGTTCTATCCAGTGCCATTTGTTACTTAAAACCTTGCTTTTTAAGATTCCGAAAGAAATTTTTGCGCATGTTTGCGCTTTCTCAAGTAACATATTTTTTTGCAAAACGCCGTTCTTTATGTTTACAATTATGTAACAGTAAGTTGCTTATTTAATAGGTTCTGGTTCTGCGCCGCAGTTCATAACAAGGAGAGACCTATTTGAAACAATGCGACAATGTGATTCAAAGAAATTTCAAGATCAATACCTTTACTTGAGGACTCCGGTAGAAGAACGTACGTGCTGTCCGGAGGAATGCATTCGAGAACTGTCTCAGACATTGACTGTTCATTACTCCCAATTCAAACAAAAGTGACAGGGGCAGGTAGAAAACAAGACCGATTTTACAAGATAGGAAAGGACTGGTTACAAACAGCTATGTTTTGAATGTCTATTACAGGTTTCATATAAGCTACCATTGAAAACATGGCAAGCACGGGGCGAAGAAGCAAAGAAAATTATTGAAGACAGAAAGCGGCAAATTCAAAAAGACTTTAAAGAAAAAATTAGTTTGTTGGTGGACTTGCCAAAACCAGGTTTTGGTAGTACTAACTATGGAAACACTACAGTCGGACCAGATCT
>JAWQRP010004363.1:0-11987 GCA_033557875.1 Quadriops clusia | reverse complement strand
GGGGGTTTCTTAAGAAATAGAAACTTTTTGCTTAAAACATCAAAAAGTGAAAAGCTTTTCCTTTAAAATTATATGTATAACATTTTTGGATGATCATTAAGCTCTGAGTTACAGAGTCTTGAAAATGACCGAAATTTTTGCTCGCTCGTAGGTGTTCCCTTAATTTTGCAGGCCAGTGTAGTTAGGATAAGTAAGCCATTTGTCAACGCTAATCGATTGCGAAAAATTTCACTTTTTATGCCAGAATTAGAAAAAATAGTATAAACTTTTCATACAATACAGGTAAACGATATGAGATTAAAAATAAATTTACAATAATTATTATTGCCATTTACTAAATAATTAGAAAATTTAAGTCTAGAGTCTAAGTTATAAGTTTTAATGTTTATATTATTACGCGTTTATTTAAATAATACTGTGGTATTTATAACAAACTTATTTTCTGTTAAAACGTCATATAAAGTAATTGTTATGTTTTATTTAAAACTAAATTTAAAAGTAAATACTACTGTAGTTTTGGGAATATCTTATAATAATTTAAACTATTTAGTACGTATTTATTCCACAACCTTTTTATTATGGAATTAAATGTCCTAAACAGTCAGACAAATGTAGTTATAAACATAAAATGAAAATTAGAATGTAATTGAACGACATGAAACAACATTTAGAAGCAAATAATTAATTAAAAACGTAAGTTTTATCTAGTAATACGAATTTCTCCAAAAAAGTTTTGCACAAATTTCATTAGATAAGTATTAACTGGAAGTGTAAATATTGGGCAACTCTTAATGTACAAATCTGTAAAAAATCATCTAATTATAATATGTAAGTAGCTCTAGTAAATTAATTCGGACATTTTATCTCTTTATGAATATAAAAGTTGAAGTGAAAATCAATATAACGGTGCAAAAAATTCTTTTTATTCCGATGTTTTAAATTTTTAATACATCTTGTCAACTACTCCTACACTCAGACGAAAAATCTTGAATATCATTGAAACGAAAGTCTAAGGAACTATTATATTAAGGTATAGTTATATTACGATATTTTTAAGACAATATACTGAAGATTTTTTCCTCCCAGTATACACAAAACCCTAAATAATTCGCATTTTTCTCATCTCCCCAGCACTATAAAAATATATAAATTAAGGGCGACGTATGATGTTCCATATAAAACGCGGAAATTTATTTAAAAGAGGCCATTTGTTTTAAACGGTAACATTACTACGTACTACTCCTTATAAATACGTGAACACATATGAGGTGAGCCATTATGATACGTTCATAGACATACGTGACCCGAATTGCAACACTTACTCTACCTCCATGAAATAAGCTGTAAGTATGAATATATAAATATATTATTTTGATCTATGGCGTTCAATGCATTTCCAGTGGCAAGTACACACATAATATTAATTTTTAAACATTAATTTGTAAAAAGTTAATTTATAAAGCTAAAAACCATAAGAAAAAGTGTCCGTTATTGATTGAATGAACTTGTCTGCTATAATAGTGGAAATTGCAACGTTATTGGGAATGTGCTATCCCACAGGGTGTCACGACGCCAACTTTGCAAAGTTTAAACGCGGGATTCTGAGGTTAAGTAATCTAGAGACCACTTTTTCGATAAATTCATTTCCTCACGCGTGATGTCATATACTTCAAACGTGTGAGTTGCTCACCATACACGACTCGTTTATATCTCAACCTCGTGCTACTAAAGTACGTACACAGATGCTGTCATTCCCCACAATTCCGTTTTCGAGCAAGTGAAATACGGGACAAGTAGACAAATAAATTAAAATAAAATCTGCGCGTTGGGGGAGGATTAAGTAAAGAGGATCAATAGATAAAAAAATAAACGTGAAAAAAAGGACGGAAACAATAAACGGAAAAAATAATGCACGGGATGAAAAAATAAGCCGAACAAATAGGTTTAAATATGGAAAAATATATGCGGAGGGAGTGAGCTTGTGCAAATCAAAATCTAGTGTATAAGCGAATCAATCAATACCGCACTTACGGGAAAAACAAATCAAGGGAACGATTTCCCGAAAACCAATTCCAAACAACATAAATCACTAAAATGCAAAATGCTCCTGGCATGTCATAAGTCACGTGTGCATGCCTTAATTCCACTCCTGAATTTCTTATTAACGTTCAGTTTCATTTTCGGAGGCTTTCAGAAAAGAAAGAATTTTCACTCTAAACGTTTCGCGAGGAATTCTTCGGCTTTCCCTCATTTCCCGCTTATAATAGATCACATATAGTGCAGGTAATAAAATGTTGTCCCTTAGTGTAATAAAAATATGACTGTTTTAACTTTGAGGTAGTGGGCGTTTTTTACTTTTTTTAGAATGAAAACTCAGGTTTCTGGTTAACAGTATCCACTGAAAGCAAATCATTGTTCTTGCTTAATACGAGGTAAATGATGCAAGTGCTCAGGAACTGATAGCTTCCCGGGTAGGATGGAATGATGGTAATTACCGGTCCTTTGTTAACACGATCGACCTTGTATGTTTCTGAGATGCACAGCTGTAGAATTATGCCACTGTGTCAATACGTTTCTGGCGAAATTGTTTATTTATTCCCCACATTTAGCATCAAGTTGTTTCAAATTGAGAAACTTGTCTAAGCCTCATGCTAACGCACAGATATAAACGAAAATGAGACCTGAGTAGCATGATAAAATCAAACGAAATTATTTATGATAATAACTAAACTCATTAAAAGTTTTAAACGTAGTGCGATCTATATGGAAGCGCTAGCTTGTAAAAATTGGGAGACTTAAACGTGGAACTTTGTAATTTCTGTACATCTGCTCTGGTTAATGACGAAACGAGTAGTTTGGTGGCCGACGGAGCTTCAATCGTTCCCCGAGGTGTTATCCCAACCCAAAGAAAAGAACGAAAGAAAATATAAAGGGCTATGAATGGGGGTCAGCTCAAAGAAACACAAAAAGAGAATAGCGAAACTGCCAGTAAAAACTTTGTTTTCAAGAAAGCATGTGTCTAACTAATGTTTTATGTATGAGCATTCAGGCGTTGTAATTAAAACCGGAGAGATATTCAACAACTTATACTATATATATTTTTTATGCGCCTCTGAGATAAGTTGTACATTCCGCGTTTTTCAAGAGACGTAAAAATGGTCATTTATAATACTAACAGGAAGGAATAGGAAAGGGCAAATTTTAATCATATCTGCAAACAATGCAGTAATTTAAGCTTCACAATTACATGGGCTATGGCATTGATTTGTCTAGAATATCCATGATTTGCATTTTATTTGTTATTGATTAATGGACGTCGGTTGTGAAAATATTTTACGAGAGGTTTGTATGTATTTTGAAGAGTGAAGTATACTCTTATTCATGTTTAGTGTGATATTGGTTTGAAATTCTTTGTGAATATTTTATCGATTTAAAAGTATGTAACTAGATAATTTTAAATAAACACTCGTATAATCATTTTTCTAAAAAATAATGTGAGATATCTTTATATGCGTCTCAACATTGATTACTACCTATAGCCTTTTTTAAAACATTTTTCATCAATCACAATTAAAAAGTTTATATTACGAATTTAAAAAATATATATGTATTCTAATCCAAGGCTCCGCTGGATACTTCTAATGGACAATCCCTAAACGAGTGAAATGTAATTTGTTTAACAAATCTTTTCTCAAATTATTTCGAATGATACTATCATTCCGAAGCAATCATGCTGAACATACATTTCATATCTGTTGCTAAAAAATAGTTTCATATCATCATCGTTACATTTTTTATGCCACCAATTGTATTACCTTTTTTAACATGGTATCATTTGAAATTTCCATTTGAATTCTTTTAAATTCCACTTTAAGGTCAGAAGCATTACTAAAGAAAAAAACAATAGTCTATCGCATAATTATTGATTTCTTTACTTTGAACTTATAACGGAAAACGAAACAAAATCTGCATTCTTTTTTTTAGAAATTCACATATTTAATTGAATAATTGTACCCTAATGTAATAACTGTCTTATTTTCTCCAAAAAAATGAAAGTAACAACGCTCTGTTTTCCTCCTTCTAACTATTACTTCGTCTCTTTCGCACTCTCTCCATTTATTGCTCCCACTTACCTATATTAAAAAGTTTATATACTTTTAACCTGTTCGAACAACATGGACATCAGATAATTTGTTTAATATAAACCTAACTAAGAGTATATACTTAAGATTTTTTGTGACCATTTGAAAACAACAATTCCTTGGGTTTAATTGCATATATTTGCCCAATAAGAAAATTTTTTAAAATGTTTGCTCTTTATATATAAAAGTAATCCTAAAATATGTATAACAATTGATCAAATTATTAATCAAAACTTAGAGTGAAGCTGTTTGGAAATTTCATATAAACTTAACAAAAACTTTTTTGTTTGAAGATAATATAGTATTCACATATATAAAAAAACAAACCGTTCTACTGAATTAGGGCTAACTAAGTGAAATATCTTCGTAATAGTTACTTGCCTTAACGTTGTTCATTTCAACGTTTCAAAATATTCACACAATGTAGCAAAAAAGAAATTATACATAAATTAGTAAAATCATTTTTATATTTGAAATAACTGTAGATTTTTGTTTGTATGTAAAGTAAAATCTTATAAAGCATTATGTATTTTCATTTTATTAACGTTTATAAGACATTGCATTAATTCTAAATCCTTAATTCACCACTAGAATAAAATGTCAACTCCCAACCGTGATTTAGTGTAACGTTAGGAAAAATAACATAAATACTAACTTCTGGATGATTTTGTGAATATTTCTGAACAATGTTGTAACAATAGCATAGCTATTTACTAATAGCTATTTAGCAACTACACAAGAATAGAAATTTGTAGTTAATAATTCTCATGCAAACCCTCATTATTCATGCAAATTATATGAAGAGGAATATACTTACCACATAACGCGTTAGAGTTAAGATATATTGGTATGTACTTTAATTTGCTTTTTGACGACATCAAACCCAAAATTGTACGTATAATTAGCAATGATGGTGGTTGACAATTTTTAAGTGTGTTATAATTATAAAATTATGTCAATGTTTTCCTTCTCTTCCAAAATTGTACCTTGTCCTCCTCTAGGTCTTTTTCTTCAACAGCTCCATCCTCTACATGTATTCTCTTCCATTATCATTATTGGTTAATGCACGTCGATAATTGTGATACTAAAGTAGATAGACAATTTCAAATGTATGCACATAATAAAAACTTTATAATTGATTTAAAGGACAAAATTTTAAACTTACAGTTTTAGGTTTGACGTGGTGGAAACAGTATACTGAAATGATTATGTGTCTGTGTTTCTTTCCGGTATATCTTAAATTCGAATATACGATTCTAAATGTATTATCTGATAAATAGTGATATTTTTCTAAAAAGTTTAGTGAATTATTATTTTCGACTTGCATAGTAAATTTTATATTTTAAATTAGTGAAGCAATTTTATAATTCGTTATTATTAGGTCCGTTAAATGGGATAAATTGAATATATTTGTCTCTATCTAATTTATGAAGATGTTTGTCAACAATCCCAAGAGAGGATAGGTAGCTTTTGCCTCATTTGGAATAATTCGTTATTCAAGACTTTTCGTTTTCTTGGAATTTTAGTTCAAATATTCAATAAAGTTGATAAATTACATTTTGTTAAGGCGGTTATTAAGTTTTCTAATTCCTCTTAGGTCGTTTCGTCTTTTAAGGCTTCTTCAGGCAACTAAATTAACAATTATCAAAAACTAGGAACTACATTTTAAATTTCAATTTTGACTGTTTCTTTGGCTTGTGCAGAACGTTTTTGTGATTGACTACTAAGGATGAACTAAGGAGTTCTGTTGTATTTTTATCAAATTTGTGAAAATGTTCTTGAATATGTTTTCCAAAATTTGAGGTGGTATTTTTTGTTAGGTGTTCTTTAATTCTTGTTTCTAATTGTCGGTCTGTTTCACCTATGTATACAGAACCACATTCACATGTTAGTTTATAAACTCCGCTTTTTTTAAATTTATCTATTATGCCTTTATTATTCATCAGTTGTTTGACATTATTATTTGTGCGGAAAGTAATGTTGATGTTGTATCTTTTTAAAATATTTGCTAATTTATATGTTATAGGTCCTAAGTATGTTAAAAGGTTATATTTAGTAATTTTTGTGAAGTTATGGTTATGTAATTAGATGTCTTTTAGCCTATGTTTCTTTTTGCTTTTTGTAATTATATTGTTGATGAAATTAGTTGTGTATCCATTGGCTATGGCTATTTGTTTGATTATATTAATCTCTGAATTTCTTGTTTTTATATTCATAGGTATGTCGAATGTTCTTTTTATATATGTGTTAAAAGCTGATATCTTATGTGTTTGAGGATGGTTGGATTGATTGTGTATTGTTGTGTCTGGTAGTGTAGGTTTTCTATATATATTGTAAGATAATCCTTTGTCATGTCCAGTTATTGAGATGTCTAAGAAAGTAATTGTTTTGTTTGTTTGTGAATTTTTGTGTATGTAAGAACTGTTCTTTCTTTTGTATATAGTCTTGTTTATGTAAAATAACCATTTTGATCCTTTATCTGCTTTTGTTAAAATTAGATGTTTTATTTCTACATTTATTTAATAACTCATGTTTTTGTAGTAAGCACCTGAAGATGGGTATATAACCCGAAACCGGTTGTGCACTTAATATTAACATAATAAATAGTTGAAGTACGATCTACTTATATCATTATATTAGTAAAACAACTAAATGGGTTCAAATCAAGAAAATAGATTTTTTTGTATAAACATAGATTGTTTTTGTATAAACATTGTTTATTTTTGTATAAACCTGGTTTATTTTTGTATAAACCTGGTTTATTTTTGTATAAACCTGGTTTATTTTTGTATAAACCTGGTTTATTTTTGTATAAACCTGGTTTATTTTTGTATAAACGTGGTTTATTTTTGTATGATATGGTTTATTATAAAAAAAACTATTAAATCACCAAAGAGATAAAACCATGATTTATAACAGAATGCAGTGATAAAAGCAGTAAATTACTGTTTTTTGTGTGCTGTAAAGCGGAAAATGCCGAGAGAGAAATGCGTCAAAAATTCACGGTGGCATCGATTAAATTTTAAACCAGTTTATTTACATTATATTAAAAATTATTTACACGCTTTAATAGTTAGTTTTAGCCGTGTTTCGGTATTTATTTGGCTTTTGTCGGGTTTGATTCGCAAAGGGAATAAGTGCGCAATTGAATATCAATCGTTTTGAAAATAATTAATGAAGCGTAACATGTGGATTACTCGTCGACATAATATTTTAATGTTTTGCAATAAAATATTTTAAGAGAAAACATTTTGCAGCAAAGGCATTTTGCAGTAAAAGTATTTTTCAGCGAAAGTATTTTTCAGCAAAAGTATTTTTCAGCATAAATATTTTTCAGCAAAAGTATTTTTCAGTACAAGTATTTTCCAGGAAAAGTATTTTTCAGCAAAAGTATTTTTCAGTACAAGTATTTTCCAGGAAAAGTATTTTTCAGCAAAAGTATTTTTCAGTACAAGTATTTTCCAGGAAAAGTATTTTGCAGCAAATCCTTCTAGAGGAAATGGCCATTTGGGCAATGCCTGTGAAATGTTTGCGCTTTGATGTCTTGAAATTAAAACTGTTCACGTACGTTATGTTTTTAATTAGAAAAGGGCACAACCGGAGATGTGATATTATTCCGTTGGCGCTTTGCATTTATGTCTGTGCTGCTAGCTTTATGCATTATGCATATTTCGCATTATGTTGCTCGTGAGTTTATCAAGTTTACCATAGCAGAAGCTGCAAATGGACCGTACTCTCAATCTGAGATTATGAGATTCGTTAGTTTTCTAGCAATGAATAAGATAGTTAAACTTGGTTTTTTTATTTGGGAAACTGTTGATTGTCAAGTGTTTCGTATAATTTATTATAACATATTTTATATAATATATTTTATATATTTTATGTAATAGTTATATAAAAATGTATATATTAATTATATAGGAAACATTTAATGAAACAAAAGAATGTCCTTTAAAATTTAAAAACAAAAACAAACTAGGACGATTGAGTCCTGTTTTCCTAAGTAAGACATAATATGTAGCAAACGACGCACGCAACCATTTCATGGCAGCCTAAATTTGGAAACAGTGAAACAGTTGAATGCGGGCGAAACCCAAGCCCAGCCTGCTTGATCACCGCGAACCTCGCATAGTGAAAAATTTCAACCACAATGTTTCCCCCCCACCACCAAATGTGTTCTGCATTTTGCGATTCCAACGATCGTTGTTCATCCATAAAAGTGTTGACTCGTCATCGTTGTTTATCAAATTTGGCCTCTGAAGAATATCAAATTTTAAAGAACCATTGAAGTTAGAACGCAATAAAGTTAAAACGAATTGAAGTTAGAACGAATTGAAATTAGAACGCATTGAAATTAGAACACATTGAAGTTAGAGCGCATTGAGATGATTCTCCGCAAAATAGTTTAACTTTTGCACTCGTTACTCGCCTCGTAACACAAATAATCCTATGCAAGAAAAAGGTGGAGAGACCGTTATTTTTAGAGACTTTGCTGCGTTGCCAAAGCTCGGATATTAAACATACATACGCGAAATAATTTATTTCACAAACACTACATCTGAAAATTACACGCAGATATTTTTATGATCGAAGCTAATAAGGATGGTTTTATAATTGGATCTAATGGAGAGTGCGATCTATTTTACAATTAGAACGACCTGGATAAATATATCCTGAATAGATTCTTAATAGATTCTGAATAGATTCTGAATAGATTCTTAATAGATTATGAATAGATTATGAATAGATTATGAATAGATTCTTAATAGATTCTGAATAGATTCTGAATAGATTATGAATAGATTCTGAATAGATTCTGAATAGATACTGCATTGATCCTGAATACATTCTGAATAGATTCTGAATAGATCCAAAAAATATTTTAATTAAATGAAAACAATATGATGAACATCTGACTCGAACGCTTTCTAATGCAAGTTAAATCGTTTGTGAAATATGCGACTTTAAGAACATACTAAAGCAATTCACACTGTTGCCAAAACTAATATCGCTATTGACAGTTGGAGAACTTTGAGTAATGTTCTCCATTTTCAACAATTGGTCACGCCTTCGTCTTCCGCTTAATTTTTAACATCTTCGATGAAGATTTTTGTAGAAAAATTATTTTCAAGATGATCAAAAAATCATCTTCAAACAATATCAAAAAAATCATTTGAAAAATAATACCAAAAAATCATTTTCAAAATAATACCAAAAAACAAAATTGTTAAAAACATTGTTAGAAAGAATTTCATCAATACATAAAAGAGTAAAAAATGCAGGGACTACACAAAAAATTAACTAGTAAACAAAACCCAAAAATCATATATATATATATAAAATTTCGTCTAGACTAAATTTCGTAAAGAATATCATAATGCATTTTTGGTGCATTAATAAACATTGAGGGTTAATGCAGAATAGTTAAATCATTAAAGCGAATACACAAACATTTATACATAAGTTTTGTTTTGTTTTTTTTTCGTTTTTTTTTTTCTCGTTTTATTTCGGTATTTTTTTCGTTTTCTTTCCCGTTTTATCTCAGTTTTTTTCCGTTTTATTTCAGTTTTTTTTCCCGTTTTTTTCCATATTTCTTTTTGTTGTTCTTAGGCCAGCACTTGTTCCGAAAACAATCCCAAAATCACGTTATTCTCGCAAACAGCCAACTCAAGCAAATTTTCCTCACGCAAATGCAAACCGGGCAAGCACAAATCTCAACCCCAAAAGCTCACTTACCGAGATAGTGTAAGTGGACAAAGAGGGCGCAGGACGGTACGGCCTCCTGGTCGTGTAAAATTCGGATTCGTACACCATTTCGGTCTTCTAGGGCTCGGTGGTAAATCAGATGGTCTTCGACGGCGTCTCGAGATGTTGTGAAGCAGCAGATGTTGTGAAGCAGCGATCGTCGGTTGTCTTCGAAGCACCACCTCCTAGATCGCGAGAGCCTGGGATTTTGAGACGTCACGACTCCGACGTCCGACGCCTATTTTCGTCCTGCGAATTTGCTTTCTCTCTTAGCTTTATTTATTTGGCCGACCTATCGACACATGGCGCTGTCTATTCTCGGAGAACGGCTATACGGATTCAGGAGATGATCCTTTAATGAGTAACTTTGGTATTATTGTTTTTGAATCAGTTGGTGGCTGCCGCCTTGACTTACGTTCTCTATTCGAGATTACATCTCGAGATCTATGCGATGTATTTAAATACACACACTAATAAGATAGTCATATACTCATGTAGTTACTCCCGCCGTTTGCCCGCGCTTAGATAAGAATTCTTATATATTAGTGTTGCATTAAGAATATAATAAAAAGAGAAGGCGTCTATGAAGAGAGACCGTTATTTTTTTATTTTTAAAATATAGAGTAGTCTCTACTCGACTTCCTCATATATTTATATTCCAAAATTTATATAATTTGTTAAACAAATGTAACTTTCAACATAACCATATGCCTAATTACTTCTCGATACTTTTATCCCTACTATTTCGTTTTTATTTTTTTTTTTTTCGTCAGTTCGTCATGATCCGAACTTGCGATGATTTAAACAGTCCAGTATTTATGGCCTCGTGTTGACATTAAAATGTTCTCGTTGTGTTGGCAAACTGCAAGTTTTGGATTCCTTCAGAGTGAGTGTGCCAGTTTATAAAAACATATCTCGAGTGTTAGGCAATTGCTCCGATCTATTGAGCGCCAGAATGAAAATGTACCTTTCTAGTTTTAGATAAGTACTACAAGTTTTTATATATTATCTATAGGCAATAAATATTTTATATAGATATGTTATTGTTATACTTATGTAGATATCTTACGGAAAGATATTAACGTTCTTACCGTTTGCAATCTAGTTAATAAATATGTAAAAAGTGGGGAAAGGAGCGATAAAACGTTTAACTCTTTGCGTCAGACAATGACCCATTCGTTTCGAACGACGACGCCTCCTTATGAATGATTCGTTCAAACGGTCCTATTTACGTCAATTCTGCCTACACTGACCTATTAAAAAATAGTTTTGTTATTCCAGACAATTGGGATCGATTAGAATTACCTCTATGAAGTTTATGAGAATGAAAGAGAATGTAAAAATAGAAAACTTTCATAAAATTATTATTACGCGATATCATAAAAATTTTACCTATTTTCTACTCAAGATAATATACCTAATATATTTTTTTTAACTTTCTCTATTTAGAAATCATAAATAACGTAGAAACTTATAACGTACATAAATAATAGCAGAAAGTGCTGTAACTAAATACACTAGATTTAGCACGTGTCAAGATATTCCCTTAAACCTCACCGACGAGTTTCATCCTCCTCTTAAAAATATCCGACTCAGGAAGGACAGCTTCTTTCATGCAGTTTAATGGACTGAACTGTCCTTACATTTTCTGAAGTGTCGGTCGAATGCTGCTATTTGTGGATACTCAACAGCAGGTTTCCTTATTTTCTTTTCAGCCCACGAAATCCATCTTACTGTTAATGCACGGATGGAAGGATATTCCCGGGTTACTAAAGCACCAATGTGGTGATCTACTTCTAATTCGAACTTAAAGCAAGTTTTTTAACTAATTTCTTAAGTAGGTAAATATTTTCAAAATATATACAGGGCGTTTCAAAATTACACCCCTTCCTTTACACCACATATAGTACTCACCAAAAGAAGCTGAAAGGTCCATATTGACCCCTGTCCGATCTTCAACCCCTAGGGAGATACAGCCCCTCAAAGTTTAGTAAAAAATCACACGATTTTTGGTATAACTTGGTCATTTTTTGCACTAACGAGCTAATTTTTGCACTGGCGTCTTAAGTTTAACATCCATAATCCTCATGTATCGAGAAA
>JAWQRP010004362.1:0-11987 GCA_033557875.1 Quadriops clusia | reverse complement strand
AAACATCACGAAACTCTGTTATAAAAGTTGTCTAAACAATCATAAATTACGTTCGTATATGCAATATGTATGTCTAAATCATAGTAGAAGTTCATATTTTACAATAAAAAATAGAATCATCGATAAATGGCACTCGTTCCCGGCTTAGATTACCAGATCGCTTATTGACGACAGCCGTACCTCACGAAAGTTTTGATGCGTCGTCTATTGACGACAGCCGTAGCGAAAGGGTTAAACAGTTTTAAAGACATTTACAGAAGTACGCTGAATTTTTATATAATATGATGATAAATCAGATATTTAGTATGAAAATATTATGGAATGTTTATGATAATACTAATATGTTTTCGTTGGTACTGTTGAGTCATTCTTAATAACAGTGCCTTTGTAAAGTTGCTAGATGTTAGACAACCATAATTGAACATAATGCTAAAAGAAGAAAAACCTTAAATAGATAGTCCAAAATTGAGGTCAACCTTGTTAAAATGCCATAAATGATAATTAGGAAAGGGCTACAAAAATGTATGGCAAAGTCCTATATTCTTCATGGGAGTACACCATTGTTTGTAGTTAATAGAATTCTTGTATTGAAAAATAATTGTATGTGCAAATTTATCTGAAGAATCTGGTGAATCGCGATCCAAATTAGCTAGAACATAAGCGATTGAATTCTGACAAATACACCAGTCACCAGGAATCTAAAAAAAATAAATAAATATCTTCATGATTGATGAGATCGATGAATTTTTACTTTATTGTCAAGTGTAGGAAAGTTCCGGATTTTCAAAATTGTTGTTTCTTCAGTGTTCTAATAACTTGTCATAAATCAAAATATAATAATTGCCTTAACCCCTCGCATTGACAAATCAATCTATAGCACCTTGTATGTTTGTGTGAATTTTCAGCAGCTAATTGTACTGAATACAGACATGTCCCGCTATCAGTTATTTTAATATTTAAACAACTTACCAATATATGTAATTTTTAAGTTTATCCATGTTGCATTCATGATCTTAAATTATTAATTTAGTTGATTGAATACTAGGAATTAAAGGCCTACATAGTATTAAATTACTTGATATTTATTATTTTGTTTATTTGCCGATGTTTCGCCCTCTTTGTGGGGCTTATTCTAAGTATAAAATATAATCAGACACAGCAAACTTTAGATATAATAATTAATTAAGCCTATATTTTATTAATATGTATAAACAAAAATAGTAATAAAAATGAAATTGTTATTATGTTTGCTAATAATTTGTTGTGAAATTTGTATTATATTTTAATGTCTAGCCTATGGAACTGTTTTGAAAATGCTCCACAAAGAGGGTGAAATGTCACCAAATAAAGAAAATAATAAATGGTAATTTTCTTTGTTCGTTGTAGATAAATCAATAATTCTGTTTATATCATGTAATTTAATTTCACATGGACCTTAATTCCCAGTATTTAATCAACAGAATTTTTAAATTTATTTTACTGTATTTTTTTAATTTGGAACACATACATATTCCCCTGCTTTGTTTGCTTTAAGGAACCTTCCGATGATCCCAGAGCCTACTGCTACTTCTGGGCCATCTACGGGAACCAAGATCAATTCCAGAACGGTTTTCCCATAGCTGTTCTCTACACGATTGTCTATGAGTACAAAGAATTCCGACAGAATTTCGGCACTTTTTACCAAAACTTTCAGTCTTGTATGATAGCCTTCCAAACAGACCTAAACATGATCGATCGGAGTGATGCCAAAAAGAGTAGAAATACAGCTCAGGGTGCCCATTGCATTAGCCTAAATGTCCTGACGAAACCTTGCGGTAGAAATTCTGACTTGACCCAAGAAGGCCATGACGAATCGTCTGCCCTTTTGTCCATAATTTGGAATGTCTGGTGCAGCCAGTCTGTAGTTCACACCTACTTATGCATCTTTGATTTGAACCAGTGGTACAAAGAGCAAATGCCGAGCAGCTTGCAGTTCAATTTGTGCAAGACGTACATGACCTGCATTTGCATGAGCGATTATTTGAATGAAGAGCGTAAAAGCAAGCTTCCCATCTTGAATGTGAAAATCGCTGAAAGCACGGTAATGCAATTTTTAGGTGCACAAAGGTTGGAAGAACATTATTATCCCAATTCTTTGAGCTTTAACTGCTGCATTCTAACGTCCAAAGATGTGGGCTTGATGCAGGTAAGAGGGCAGCAGAGAGCTGTACTAAGAGAACTTGAAATCGGTGAACATTTGTCGCTTTTGAAACCAACTGAATTGTACAAGAAAGCGGTCCAATGCGGTTTAGTACCATTATACTCTGATTTAACTTTGGGGGCAGAAAGTAATTTAAGAACAGATGTCAATTTAAGTACAGAACTCTCCCCTTCGGAAGCGAAGAATCTTGAAATCCAGAGGCAATTTTTGTTAACTGTAGCTCTGGAGCAACAACTTTTAGGATTCTTGTGTAGTTGTGCTTCGAACTGGGCCAATGGGAGTTATGCAGCAGCGGGATGTTCCTTTGATTTCTTCTTAAACTGGGCATGGCTTCATGTAAACACCTTGAAAATGAATGCAGACAAATTATGTGTGCCTCTGTTCGATTATTCGGAAATGAAATTAGATGCCAATAGCCGCAGACTCCTAAATAATTGCACGAGACAGCTTTTCAATTTATCCACACTATACACATTTATGTACAAAAAACTTAAGATGCATTTACCCAATTTAGAAGTTATCGAACAACAAATAGAACTCTTGCATGTCGTGACAATTCATTTGGAGGTGCTCCAATGGCTTGTCAATGTTGGAATCTTACCAGAGTGCCCTCTGTCATCTTTCCCAAGGCATGATGATGGCTTGTACGTGCCGTTTCCCGTAGAAAACCTTAAGAATTATTACACAGAAAGAAGAATAGCCCTTACAAGACTAAATGACCTAAGTTTCAGTTGCAAACAAAGTCTGCTTTTCATAGATAAGTTAATCGATATAGAATGTGGAGGAGAATCCCTGAACAAGCAGTGGAAGATTGACGGGAATACTACAGGATTTTATCCGCCTTCATCAATTCAAGCTTTGCTGCGAACGTATTTGGTTCCAAACCACGATATAATTCACAAACATTGCATCGTAGTTTACGTATTTTTGGACATGGCTATGGTGCTGGACCAAGAGCGATATAAATCTGTCATAACTCACCTAATCAAGTTTCCAGCAGTCTTCAAGTTGAGCCCGAGCATTATTAAAATAACGCAAGCATTTTGGCAATTGGATCATGAGGATTTCGGGACAGCGGTAGAACAACTTTTAGATCCGCTGGTGTCTCCAGGGGATTTGAAAAAATGGCACCATAAGCTGGTTCTAAGAGCTTTGCAAGCTCAAAGGCAATACAAGTATGCCCTTTTGTACTTGCAGGTAAGAAAACCGCCTCTAAACGAACTGGACGATATAAACATGGGGATCAGTTTGTACGTGTCCAACAAAATGTTGGATGAGGCTTTCTACTTCCAAAGGCACAACCGTAGCCCAGGGAACGAAGAATCTCTCATCACTTATTTTTACAACGAGTGCAATCGAACCGATCAGCTTTTCAATGTCTTGTATAAAAAACTAGAGCCGAAAGAAGAAACGGTTTTGATGAGATTCTTGCAGGAAATTGATCACCCAGACAAAGAAGAAATTTTGGTCGCCTATTACATGCAAAGATCCCGATTTATGGACATTTTCGAATTGCACCGCAACTCGAAAGCACGCAACCACGAACACAAAGGATTAATAGGACAAGCAAATGTTAATTTACGTGAAAACACGGTAAAATTGCTTCAATCTCTAGTGCCGAATGTAACCTTAAACTTAATTAATACGTGTCGTAAAGAAAAGGATGGTTTGTGGAAAACTGTCGAGCGGCCTAAGCCACTATCGGTTTTCATTCATGATAAAAAAGAAAAAATTAAATATAAGTCGACTCTGATACATGCTAGCATGGCCAAAGCTAAAGAGACTTGGACACATCCAATATTAGATGAATCGTATTCTTCTAACTCAATAAACAGGTGTGTTAATTGTTTTAAAAAATTAGGGAAACATAATGTGAAGTTTTACATTCTTTACTTATTTATAGCTCATTTATGAAGCAAAGTATCACAACAGAAGAAACACCTTTTTTGAAAACACCTCTCGCTTTCATCCCCGAGGATCATATCACTACTCCCATAATCTACCCTAAAATTATTTCCAATGAAGATGATTTCAAAACAGTTGACTATGGAGGACCCACTCCTGCAAAAAGACCGAGGATAAGAACCGATCTTTCAGGGGATAATTCTAGAACTTTTGCTACATCCTTTTGCAATATTTTGGACTCAAGTTCGAGCATCCAGATCAAACTGGACACCCCTGTTGTTAAGAGGAAAATTGCTAGGCGATCTTCTGGGTTAATGGACGATAGTACTCGGGTTATTGAGAAGTTCAGCATTTGCACACCTCAGAGCATTTTAAAAGTTAAAAATTTAGTTAGTCAAACCAATTCACCAGACTTGGGTTCAAGAGGAAATTCAACGACACCAGAGTATTTGGAAGAGTCGAATATACAACCTTTTAATGAGAATGATATAGGTGTTGTTAATTCAACTCTGCTGCCATCAAGCAAAAACCTCTCGTTCTTAGGTATGAATTTGTATCACTTTATTCTTTTTAAGTATTTGTTTTGTTTTACCTTTTTTTTATTGTTCTATTTTCAAATTAAATTTACTTACTTTTCAATTAGGTATTTCTGGAAGAAAATCTATTCCAAGAACCCCGATTGTTAGATTTGCCGAAAGTCAACAATCTTCCTCCACGTCTATCAGTGTAACTGATGACAGTTTTTCAATACAAAAAGAGTTGCCTACAACTCAACAGTCAACGCTTCAAATATCTTCACCAAAATTAAGATCACTCACAACATCTCAACAAGTACACATTTCACCAAGAACTAGTTTCACTAATAATCGAACTTTCGAGGAAAGAAGCACCATTGTGGTACATGCAGATGTACATAATTCTTCTGGAGAAACAGAGGATGCCTATTTTTCACCAGCCAACTCACTCGCATCAGAAAGAAGCGAAATTAACACTGAAACACAGAATATCAGTGCAGGCACCAATGATAAAGACTTGAGCAAAATATTTGTCAAAGAAACAAGCATAGCATCTCAATGTGATGATCATAAATTAAATTTCCCAAAACTATCTGGACGAAAGTCTTTATGTCAAATGGAAGAAAACATTGAAAGCAAAGAGAACGTTCAAATTAAAGAGAAAATTCAAATGGAGGAAAAAATTACAAGGACATCATTTTCTAAAACAGAAACGATCATAATTGACGATTATTCTGAGGTTATGGAAGATCTATCAGAAGCAGAAGATAAGGAAGATGAAAAGAAAGATACAACAAACACAGAAATGGAGTAAGTTGTTATATCAATACAAACTTTTATAGCATTTTCTTTTTTTATTTATATTATATGTTTTTTTTTTACTCAAAAGGTTCCTTCGTTGGAGTACTGTACATCGTGGCTTTTACGTCGATACAAAAGCCTTGAAAAACAATCGTTTGCCTGCTAATTTCCCCAAAATACCTAATGTTCCATTGCTTTCCCCCACGCCTAATGATACTCCTTCTAGATCCAACATGTTAGAAGTCACAGACGCAGAACAGAGTCTTGTTGATGAAACTACTGCCAGTGACTCTGCAACAGATAAACCTGGGGAAGAACAAGAAAAACATAAGAGATTGTACCCAAATTTGCAGCATTTTCCTAAATACATACCAGCCCCTCGCACACCCTTCAATTTAACGCAGTGGTCCCCAGATAATTTCACAACAGAGTCTATAAGGGGAAATAAGAGTGTTAAATTAGATGAAGACGTAAGAAAGCAATTGTTTACAGAGGAGGAGAGCAACGACAATTTATCTATTATAGACAGGGCAGATGAACAAAGGTAAGTTTCATAATTGTCTTGCAATTTACTTCTTTGATAAATTGTTAATATGTATTTGTTTCTGCTTTGTCTTTAATATTTTTTGATGATTACCCATTAAATTATGACGTTCTTTACAATTCAGGATTCCAGAAGAAATTCAACTTCATGAAAAGAAACGTGAATTTGATGAAAAGAAAGCTGATTTCGATGAAAGGAAAAGTGAATTTCATGAAGACAAAAGTAATTTTGATGAAAATGAAAGAAATTCAATGGAAAATGAAATAATCGAAATTGGAAGCAGCAGCAGCAACAGCAGCATTCTTAGTGCAAACAGAGATCAAGTAGAACCTAACGTTAATGATAATGAAAACTTTGAATTAAATGCTGAAAAATTTCATCTAAACCTAGACAATAGTAGAGATCTGAGTAGTAGCGAGGCCGATGTAAATGAAATAAATCCAGATGAATTCAAGAAACAGGACAGCACTGAATTAAACATCTGTTTCTTAGAGAATCTTTCTCGTAAATCAGAACAGTCCTTGTCAGATGATATTGAAACTGATAGCCCTAACCTTTTTGAAAAAAATATAGAAGAAAGATGCGATGAAAATGTAAATGTACATGACACTCATATGAAACAAGAAGATTCGACTTATGAAGAAAACATTAATGAAGACAATGTTTTTGAACATAACATCGAAGAAGATGATTTTGATAAAAATGTTTCTCCTCCAGAAGTTTTTGAACAAACTTGTGCCTCCCCCAGAGATTTATTGGTTGGATTACCTACAAATGAAGAGGAAATAGATGAACCTGTAAAAGAGAAAGAGGGAGAATTGAAACAATCAACAGAGGATGCGTTAGAGACGCCTTCAGAAAGTGCTGGTTTACACTTTGAAAACGTAAATGAAGAAATAATCTTGGGCATTGAAGAAATAATATCTGGAAAAGAAGAAAAGGAAAAAAATGTGCCAGTCTTAATCAACATGGAAAATCAAAGCACCATCACACCTTCAAGAAAAAAACGGAACGTCAGAAGTGCTAGTGTAGATGTGTCCCTTCAAGTCGGTTCTCCTCTTACGAGAAGCAGAAGAAAATCTTTAACGCTGGAAGCAAATCAAAAGAAACACGATATTAGTGAAAAAGTTAAAAACACTTCTGAAACAATTCAAAAGCCTGCTGGGAGAAGAACAAAGAGGTCGTTGTCTCATTCTGACGTACCTATTGTAAAGACTACCAGAACAAGAAAATCTCCTTCTGTGCAAAACTTGCCTGTAATCAATGAAGATGAAATAAAAACTAAAAAACAAGGCAATAAGAACAGTAATGACAGTGGTGAAAGCCCTCCTAAAATAGCCAGAAGGACACGACGAGCACAAAGTGCAACAGTTGACATTTATTCTGAAAGTAGACGTTTGACGAGAAGCCAGAAAAGCATTCTGGAGAAGAACTTGACTTTGTCTAGATTTGACGAAGAATCCGATGAAAATGAAGAAGAACATAGGGCGCCAAATTTGTCAAAGTTAGACCCAATTGTGCTCTTAGAGAAAAGCACTTTTGAAGGCATACCTGATCCAGAGGAGGAAAAGATTCTCCAACATTCTCCTGCCTCTTCCATCACCAACAACAGCCCTTCAACACTTAAGCATTTGGAAACGGGTTCGGTCTCTTCTGCATTATCTCGTAATTCTGAAACTTCTATTAAACCTAAAAAGAGGGGAAGATCCAAGTCGTACACTTCTACAGAATCACATAGCAAAGATGACAAAAAATCAATTGAAAAACTCAAAAGTGATAGCTTGAAATCAAGTGAAGGGTTGGCAGGTGATAGTTCTCGAACAACTGCGGGTTCAAGAGTGACGAGAAGCAAAAGCCGATCTGAGTCTTCCGTGTCCACAGTGAAGACAGAACAATCCGATGTTTCGATACGATCTTCCCAAAGCAACAGAAGAGTATCGAAGAGAACAGATGCTCCGAAAAAATTGGATGAAATTCCAGAGGAATCCAGTGTTTCAGTTTTCTCACAAGAAAGTGGTACATCATACACCCGGAAACGGGGACGACCGAAAAAGTAGTAAGAAAAATTATATGCAAAAGTAGAATGTAAGATGCAATTTTGTTTAAGCAGATGTGTTTTTAAAGGTGACTTTTGTTCGATTTTTGTAAGTTTATTTGCAATGTACAGTGTTTAAATACCAGTAAAATATGTTGGTTAATAGTTTGTTTCATTATTGGATAAATATTTTACTAAAAAAAGAACATTGTGTAAGAAAGAATCTCTTTGCAAAAAATTAAAGAAAAAGAGATCGTTGTTTTATTCTGAACCATTATGAAGGTTATGAAAATAAGAAAATCAACTCCTCTCCAAAAGTTACCTACAATCGAAAAAGATGAAATAAAGCCTAAAAAAGGTAATGAAAACTGTAATGATGATGGCACAAAGTAAACCAAAAGAAAATTTGAGAAGCGAAGCAGATCAATCTTCCTTTTATTCTTAAAGTAGTCGTTTAACGAGAAGTTAAAAAAACATTTTTAAAAACAAATTCGACTCTGTCTAAATTAATAATAAGGTACAATTTTATTTAATAGGTATTTTTAAAAATTATTCTGTTTTTATAAGTTTATTTCTATAAAATATTTATTATCTGTTCTTTTGAATTACATTTATAAATGTTGATACAAACTTAATTTCGTTCCATTTAGAAAGTAATACTTTTAACAAATAATGTAATATTTTAAACTATTACAGTTATGCTGATAATGGTAAATAAATACTAAACAGCATACTTTTGGAAAAAAACTTAAAATGTAAATAACTTAGAATGTTATATAAAAATATCACAATAATAATATGTACAATGATTAAAATAAACACAATAAAATTATGTATCATTGTTTAACGAGACACATTAACATTGTTACTAACTTATTTTGTTTTCTTGCACCGTACTGTTACTAACGTTAGATTTATTACTACTGCTGGGGGAACTATTCGTAATCTTGAAAAATTTCAACAGAGGGCTCTTAGGTAAATCAATGATGCGTCGTTTTGGAGTTTTTGATCCAGAACGTTTTAACAATTTTGGCGGAATCATATCTTCATCATTTGGACAAACTGATGATAACTCTACCATTCTCTTTCTTATTTGCTTTTCTTTAACAATTGTTGTGAGCCAATCGGGATCCACTTTTTTCTTAGGTGAATAATTCAAATGAGGAGCGATGCCATCCAGCACGAAATTTGGCAAATCTGACGTTAACGTTAAGGTTTCCTCATTTCTTTTAATACTGTTGGTTAAATTCATTGTGTCATCGATTCTTGTTTGATCTGTCACGTTTGTCAAATCTGACCCGAAATGGATTTTTTTCGCCTTTTTTTGACCATCATCTTCTCTTATCTTCTCCATATGTAGTCGTTTCCGTGCTTTTGGATTATAATCACAGTTCTCACAATAAGCGTCTAGATCAGAATTTACACATCTCTCACAACTTTTTAATTTTTTCAATTTCAATCCGGATGTTGTAGGAGTCATTTCTAAGTTTGTAAATTGAGTTTTTGCCAGATGGGTACTATTCTCGTCGGTCCTCAAAAAACGCTTTATTCCTTTAGGTTTCGGTTTTAAAAAGGGGATAGCATCGCCCGATCCTATGATTTCCCAATTATCAGGGACCACTTCAGATCCTAATCTCCAAAATTTGTGTGTCATGTCATCAGAACAAGTAACAATAGTCAGATTACTAGAACACCAGTCAACACAAGTAACTTCTGCTGTGTGGCCTTGTAACGTCACCACAGGATCTGAATACTGAGTGTTCCAAATGTAAGCATAATGGTCACTACTTCCGCTCAATATATATCTCCCGTCACTACTAATGGAAGCTTTAACGTAGTACGTTCGGTTTTGATGTCCTGTGTACCGAATTACTGGGTTGACATTATAGCTGGCAACATTATAACAATAAATAGAATTGTCTAAACAACTCGCATATAGTCTAACGCAACTCTCGTCCAAAGCTAGATTACTGAAACCGTTCCTCAAAGTACTTCCCGAATATGGAATGACATGTTTAGGAATTGCCTCTTTTTTGCTTATGGCATAGGTCTTTCTCAAATCCCAGAATTTAATCATCCCATCACCAGCCCCACAAGAAATTAACGTGTTATCATCTTGGAAAATCATTCCTGTCACCGAATTTGCCCCACTGACGGAACTTTGCACATAAGCCATCCCGTTCCTCCTCTTTGGTGTAACTGTCTTTTTAATCGTATGAGAATTTTCTATCTTGTTATCGGGACTAATCGATGTATGAGATGTACTAGTCCGTATGTCCCAAATCAGTATGCTTCCATCTCGGCTCCCTGTCGAGAAAACCCAATAATCATCTTTTCTAAAAGCGACGGTCTTCACGGATCTAGTGTGCCCAGAAAACATCTGAACTGAACTCAGCCAATTGTCTGTCAAATCTAGAAGATGTGCAGTGTGGTCGCCCGACACCGTCACAATCTTCGTTTGTTTGGGCATCCAGGCAAGGTCAAAGATGGCATTGTAGTGGGCTGAAATGGAAACTCGATAATCTTTCTTTGAAGTGTCGCATACTGTCAATTCACCTTCCTCGTTTGCTAGGGCCAACAGGTGTTCGTAACCTTGAAAATAATAGACAAATTCATTTTAATTTTATCAGTAATTAATTTTGTCCTAAGAATACGTATTAATTAATACTTCTATAGCTGCAAAAACATTTTTTGATTTGCCTCTGGTTTGGAAAAAAAATGGAATTTGTTTATTGTTAGAGAAAAAGGAGTGCGAAACTGCTCCTAACAGTTTATGACCTTATTTCTGATCTGACCGGTTTCATTACAAATCTAAATAAGGGCATCATCAATATTATAACAATAAATATGGAGTGGTCTCCACTAGACTTTCTCATATATATCTAAAATGTCCTAGACAAGATAAGATTAAGATTTAATTTTGATATTATACACTGGAAGTATTTATAATTTATCAAATATAAAGATACACTGAATTGAAAGTGCTAGACAAGTGAGAATGACTCTAAAAAATTGCTAAACAAGTAAATCTTCATTACATGAATTTTTGTGTCTGACTTATTCGTTAGTTCTAAAACTAGAACTAACGCCATATTAGACAACACATGCATAGCTATACTTTTGAATATTAATGTTATACAATGTTATATTGCATCCTGAGTGCAATACTGTCGTATGTTCATTAAAATACCATCGAAAAACGTAAAACTTATACAGGTCACCCACCGAATATAGAATATTGTCAAAAAAGCACCGAAAATTTTATTTTCCCACTTACTACATAAATTCCATCTTGACCTGGAATCATCTTCAAAATTAAAGAAATAAATGTGGGAACACTACAAAAGAGGAAAACACAAAAAATATGGAATCTGTTACGGCGACTTTAGTGGGCGCTAGAATATACACTATGAAAGGAGAAAAGGAATTCAACATTTGAGGCTTATAATCAAGGAAAAGGACCTAAAGCTTTAAAAAACTTGGATGATAATGATGCAACATTGAAAGCTAGTGAAGATTGGATAGATCGGTGGAAAAAATATCATTTAGGAAATTATCAGCTGATGGCAAGGCAGCAAAAGCATTTTTTTAAGTTAAAAAAAATGGTTGAAGAACATGCATTGACTGATAAAAAACACTTGTTGCTTCAAATAAGGCTGTGATAGGAACAAAATTTGCTGAAGAAAAACTAACCATTGCTTCTTGCAGCAATGCTAATGGTACACAATATACTTCCA
The DNA here is from genome assembly GCA_033557875.1 of Quadriops clusia. Lineage (NCBI taxonomy): Eukaryota > Metazoa > Arthropoda > Insecta > Coleoptera > Hydrophilidae > Quadriops > Quadriops clusia. The sequence continues at coordinate 250 of JAWQRP010004362.1, read as the reverse complement.
CTTTATGTTATTGGCAAGTCTAAAAAGTCAAGAGCTTTCAAACACATTACATTAACATTGCTACTAAATTATTACCAGAACCAAAAATCAGCCTGGATAGACTGTAATCTTTTTTAGTCATGGTTTTGAGACGAATATGTGATGCGCCTTGGTATGTCACAAACGCCACACTACACAGCGATTTAAAAATCAAATATGTAGAGGAAGTTATCCACGATAGAAGTGAAAAGTATGTCAGTAATCTACAATA
>JAWQRP010004361.1:0-11988 GCA_033557875.1 Quadriops clusia | reverse complement strand
TATCTGTATGTCTGATAACTTAATTTTGACCGTTTTAATAACCCTGACTTGACGACTGAGGATGGACTACTGAGTCCGAAACCGGTAGCGTTCGCATATATAAAAAAATTTTGGGAAAAGTACACCTTTATTTTATTTTTAATCTACATAACGACCCATACCCCAACACCACATCAACATATTGGTAACTTAGTTGCCAATACCTGGCGGTGTAAAATTCCATTGACTTGTAACTTTATACCACTAGTTGTAATAATTCACGTTTTATCCAAAGTAGTTACATTACCAAACGGAAAATTACAAATTGCATTGTAATCATACAATCGACTTTGTAAGTGGAACAATCATTAGTTGTAGACTTACAATTTCATGATTGTAAAAGTACGTTTTGAATTAGTAAAAATCCAAATGAGTTTGTAAGTGGATCATTGAATGGTTGTAAATTCCAATTTCATGTTCTTAAAATTACTTTATAAGTTAGTAAAACAACATTTCCAGGTTGTAAAAACAAGCAATACTGAAGTGAATATTTTACCCTCCTGTGTCTAAAAATGTAACAAAATAGATGCGTTGTGTGCTGTGAAGCTCTAAAAAGCAACGTAGAAAAAAGGAGGCACAAAATAAAAGTAAGAGATCTAAATATCGGTGTAATTAATGCCACAAACATCATTGTTGTTTTGAAGTACATGCAGCAAAAAAATGTAAATATTTTAATTATAACGTTTTGATTTTATAGTTAGTAATGGCTTATTATACCTTGTTCACAAAAGATAAAATTTAATTTACGCTAAATATATCTGATTTAAAAAGTTTTTCTGAAATTGATAAAAATACAAGATGCTTTCGCAAATAAACGTGTTTTAAAGAGCAATTATGAGCAATTAATCGGCAACTGGTCGACAACGTCGTTTTGCTCCGCATTTGGCTCTTCTGTATACAAGACCTACAAGTTTATGACCTCACGTGCTTTGCAAAGTATGATTATATTGGGTGATTTTTAACGTTTGAGCTATAAAAATGTCGGCATTTTGACGGCAATTCACCACCTCTTAGATCAAGAAAAGAGTCTGCGTTTTTTATAATTCACTATTTTAAAATCGCATAGTATAATATTTATGCAATAAATTTTAAGTTTTGTACGGCGCGACGTCGAATTACGCGTGGCATTACTGTTATGCCACGCGGTCCCATGGTTACAGATAGGTGAGGCATCACATTGATGCCACCCCGAGCTTAACGTGTTAAGTTAATGAGCTTGATCTTGTCGATTCTTGTTGTCCTGGTATTATTTTATCCAATGTTTTGGCCTACTCTATTTATTAATTTATTCAACTACTACAAAAGTAATTATTTTTAAATGAATTTCTCTTGGTGCAGAACAGCAAAATAATTAAACACAGGTAAATTTGAGAGGCGCGCGAGCGCCTGGGCAATTTTCGTTGGGTGGATATGGACTATGGCACACACAGCTGTTAAGCGTTTCCCGAGAGCAAAGTCGAATCGGTGGATCACTAATTTGTTTAGAATGGAAGGTGACACAAAGTACGGTGCGTACCACCTGACGATTTTGAAACCGAGTCGGAACGATGCCGATGCCCCGACTCTGTTTTGAAAACGCCTGACGCCCCACGCAGCTGTTCTGCAGTCGAAGCGGTTAACAAAACAGCGTTGTTTTTCCTTTGCAAAAATACAAAATATGAACAAAATTGACATAAATAAATTAATTAATGAAGTAGACAAGCGTCTAGCTTTATGGGATATGAGGACCGCAGAATACAGCGATCGTGTACGCAGGAAGTAGAGATGGGGAGAAATTCTTCCTCTTCCTCTGTGTTGGTCGTTTTCTCCAACGATAATACAGGAGGGACATCAAAAGTACTTTTTTATTATTCATTACAAATTACAATAACAAACATTAATGAATAGCGGTAATAAAACGAACGAGACAGGTAGATACTGGCGAAACCGACTAGATAACCGCTAATGAAACCGCTGCGTGCGTCAGCCGCGAAAAAAACCGATTCTTTATGCTCCTTTTACACAATCAGATCAGTCCAGCTATCAGTCTCAGCCATAGTTCGACTGACAGTTAATCGTAGGTGTAAAAGCATAAATCTGAGGACTGCTGCGATATTTTGTAAAAAGACTACTGAGCCCGGACTAATAGATAATTCAATCTAGACTGAGACGCAAACTGGGACTGATCGTGTAAAAGTTTTAATACTGTCAGTATTGGATACTATCGGTATTCAGTCAGTATTTTGAAATTCACCCCGAACGATCAGTATTTGTATCAGTGTTTAGTTCCGTTGGGAAATTTAAAGTGATTACACCGTCTTTGTATTTTATTAAAATAATATTATTCCATAAAAAAAATTGATGATAAACAAAAACGGGCGAGTCTTTGCATTGGGAGAAAATGTAATGAAGTCATTTAGCCAAGACGATCTATTAGCGGACAATATAAGTAAAATTTTAATTGCCGAGTATCACGGGCTCACCGAGTAGTTGAAGACGTAACGGCATATTTGTGACATGGTCCGGTATATTTCCAAAAGCTATCAATTCATCACCTGAAAGAGCAACAACAGTCATTGTTTTGGCTTGCTGTTATCTATATAATCATTTAATAAAAAAACATCTAATAATTACTACCGATTAAATGTGGAAAACAAATCGAAATTAGCACAGAGAGATCTTAACATACATTGGATGGATTACGTCTATTGTCATCGAAATGCGTCAAAAAACGCTTAGCATTGACTTATATGTTTCAATAAAAAGATTAGTATCTGTTTTTTCGGTAATTATTTATCAATAACTTTATTGGGAGCAGGAGAACTTATCGGTGACAGCGATTTTGCCTCCATAATCGCAGAAAAATACTGAATCACTGACAGTATTGCATTCAGAATATCAGTATTTATGCTCCGCCCACAATACTTTCGGGAACGTGAAATTATTATTAGTATACTGATAGCCCATCAGTATGTGCCCTCGCACGATCAGTAATACTGACAGTATTTTAAAATACTGTCAGTAATACTGATCGTCTGAGGATCGCTTTAAACGCTTCGGTGAAAACAGCTGCGTATGTCATAGCCCTATGACTTAGCCAAGCGGTTACTCGCATTGCACGTTCCACACTAAAAGATTTGCATTGTAAACACAATATAATCAGTAGCGCAACTTACTGTCGGTGTCTTTGATCTTAGTTTAGCGCGCAGGGAGACCACGCGCATGCAACCTTGGTGGAATTAGTAAGAACAGGGCAGTATTTAATTCCCTAAACTCCTTTTTCTAATTCTTCGTGACTCTTCGGCAAGTAGCGCGTACGATATATAACGAAAATCACCGACCTACTGCGATCTGCACTTGTAGTAAGACACCTGATTTTGAGGGGACCGCGTAGGCAATTACACAGATTTTTGCATACATTTAAGTTGCGCTACTGATTATACTGTGCTATAAAGGTAAGATTCGATCTCACGGGTTGCGACTGGAGGGGGTTTGTTAATACAGTTGCCTATACGTGCGGCTTACTTATTTGCTGACTATATTTTAATGCATCTAGCTGTACGTCAACCCTCTTCATATCAATCAAGAATGCGACTAAGCGCTCTTAAAACAAAACAGTTGCAAATCAAATGATCCAAGAGATAATTGCAAGCTAGTGTTAGATTTAACAATATCAGTTGTCATTAGTGAACGCATTGTGATCGATTTTTCTATCATATTTACTATAGAAATAATAATTTAGTTATTTATAAAATAATTGTTGCTATTATGGCGACCTGTAAATTTTTACTGTCTCGTATTTGAAGTGCGCATATAAAGAGAAAGTATTGTATTCATCCAAAAAATCGAAATCGAGATTTTGATGAATCTCGACGTTTGAAGTGGCCCTGAGTCCATTTTGCTCGTTTTTGATCTGGTGTCTGTCTGTGTGTGTTTGTCTGTAAACACGATAACTTAAAAACGGCTTGAGCTAGATCAATGAAATTTGGAATATTGTCATTTTAGCTAAAAAGTAAACTCACATAAATTTTTGGTATTATTCGAATAAGTGGTAGTTTAACTGAAACGGAAGTGGAACTCTTTAAAGTAAAGTACCCTTTTGCTTCAAGGTATTAGTTTCAAATTTTGCACCCGCTTCAGAAATGATAGATATCAAATTTGAGCTTAACCATTCATCCGGAAGTGGTATTTTTTAAGTTGTTTTAATACACACACGTGTTTATTGTAGATATTTTATAAATCTCAAGCGTATAATATCAAAATTGTTCAACGATCGTTCTAAATTCTGGTCTGAACTTGTCTTATCATATCTAGTACAAGTTCGAAATATACGGGACAGTGAGAGGAGACCACCTCATATTTTCCTAATTCTAATTGGTTTTATGTCATTTATTTAATGTTGGTCTGTTTACACATTATTATAATTACCGAAGCCAGAGATTGGGACCATGACTCCTGGACATTTAGCCAATGCCAAGAATTTCACCTGGTTACTGTATTTTTTAACGTGCGTGTGAACTAATCTACAAAACACGGGACCACTAGCTCTAGATAGTTTCGACGATGAGACGCTCAACATTTTTTCTCAATCAGAAAAATCACCGCTACAGTTGGCAAGCGTCATGACTAAACTATCCCGACGATGATTATTAAATGGTTTTAACGTTTGTAATAAATATGGAGCGGTCTCCACTCCACTTTCTCGTATATTTCGAAGGTGTACTAGTCGTGATAAGATAGATTCAGACTAGAATAATTTTTATGTTATACACTTGAGATGTTTACCTAAAATAAATATTTCTAAGGTGTACTAGACAAGATAAGGCAGATTCACACCAGGATTTATAGCGATTTTTAAATAATTGAGTACTACCGGTTGGACAATTTTGCTAAAATTTGATATTTTTGAGTTTTTCGGTATTTGATGAATTTGAGGAAATAAATATTACTGGTACTTTCTTGACGATTTTTATTGTTCACAATAATTTTTATTTCCTCAACTCATCATATATTATCATCTTGATCTGGGGAAATTTCACATTTTTCCATATTCATAAGTCTACTATAAAATTTGTAAAAAATTCCTTGAAGCAAAATGGCACTTTACTTGAAAAAGTTCCATTTCCGCTTCAGGTAAACTAATACTTCCGGTTAGGCAATTGTGCTAAAATTTTATATCTGTGAATTTTGATTGCTAAGTTATTGCTAAGGCTAGTACAAAATTTGAAACCAATACCTTGAAGGAAAAGGGCACTACTAGAAAGAGTTTCACTTCCGTTTCAGGTAAACTGCCACTTCCGGTTATCCGAGTAAATCCAAACGTTTATACGAGTTTACTTTTTAGCTAAAATGACTACATTCCAAATTTTATTGATCTAGCCTAAGTCGTTTTTGAGTTATCGCGTTTACACACATCCACACATCCCCCCACACACATTCATAAGAGCAAACAAGGGTAAAATCAATTCAGGGGCACTCAAATTGTCGATATTCATCAATATCACAAATTTTTTTTTCTCTACGAGAAAGTAAAAAAACTCACTTTCTGGACTGAACTACACTACTATTTAAGTGGCACTCATAACTTCCGATAGCAAAGGGCAATATGCATTTTGTCTATGGCTTAAGAAACCCTATAAAATAGTTTATAATGTCATTGAGTTTAGTTTTCCATAAACTGATTTTTTTACTAGGTGAATTTTGTTCAAAAATTATGCAGAAATTTACGTCGTATAAAAACTGTCGTCACATCAAGGGCATTAACGATATCATTGCGATGTTTACGTTTTTTACAGGCAAAAACTACAATTAAAACGTGCAAAATTTCAAAACGATCAAAAATTGTATTCCTTGTGTTTTGAAATTGGTCGTCCGACGAAATAAGCTAGAAACTAGTGCGGTTGCATGACCAGCGCTCACTAAGCCAATTCTTATGGGGTACATGTATTGGTCCGCCTAAGCGATAGTCCTGCCAAGATGCGTACCGCTTTTCTAACGTTTAAAAGTATAGGCTCACCGTTTATTTTTTTGAAAATTAAAAATCGGCAAAAATTTGTGTTCTTACATTTGCAATATAAATAGATACGATGCATTGCAAGTGTCAGCGGTGCTCTTAGCTCTTAAAGAGCTTTGTAACATCCTAGTTATTTGGTACATCTTTAATCCTAACTTTCTTTGCTATAAAAATTATTAAACGATTCTAGGTATTGATTCGCATAACCGGTGATTTGAATATCTGGCGTTCGGATGAATGGAGTTTCACTGTGTCTCTGTTTGACTGGTTGTTTATAAAAATGAATAGACCGAGTATATACTTAGCATGAGAAATATGCTATTTCATTTACTATGTATTTATAGTGGTATGATATAATTAGCTATACTAAGTTCTCCACTTATTATAAAATTGCTTAAAGGTCACCTTACCCGGGATTATTTTCACGGGTTTTGGTTGTGATTGTAGTTAATTAACATAAGTAAGTGTGCTGGATTTGTTTTCCTAGCGATCGAACGAGAAGATAGGAAAGAATGAAAGTTAGTCAGCATTAAAAATAATAATGATTAGAGTGTACCTCGCGGGACGGTATACTGCCTCCATCAGATTAGTACACAAAATAGATTACAAGTCGATACGGCCTAATTACCGCGGATTCGAGAAAATATGAAAGTACATTACATTTGAAATTCACTCTTTTACTTACATGCTCACCTACTAATTGTGGTAATTGTTCTTTTTTCTTTGTGTACAATTACCTGAGGTGTTGCAAAGAATATCGCTTGGAATTGTTTACCTAAATGGGTCTTTATCAAAATTTTAATATTAGAATTATAAAAAAAATAAAAAAAAGAAAAACCTGTTTTATAAAAAATGAGTATAATGAATCAAACAACAAAAGAACGAAGGAAATAGTGTTTTTGTTTGTCAACTTCGTAAGCAGGAAACGATTCAAAACAAATGGACGATTATTCCCTAAATCGGAGAAGTTCAAGATCGCGCCCGAAATGATGACTCTTATCTTGGAAAATCGCGAGCATTTCTTTGTCCGAAGCTAAAAATACCAGAAAATTTCTCATGTTAGCGTTACACTGATGAAGTAAAATACTTTATCAGTGATGACACATTCGTTAGATTGGTGATCGAGCAGTAATTTATCATCTTCAGTTTTACACGTTTTGAAAGAAAATAAAAATATATGAAAGGGAAGAATGATCAATATTATTCTATTAATAAAGATTATTCTATTACCTCGGGGCATTTAATTCCGCTAATTAAATTTCTATTGTTCAACAATGCTCATCCACCTCATCGTCTCTCAAACTCGCATTATTTACTCAGTCATAAAGCTAATAATTACAATAAGGTAATCGCGTTCCTTAACGTATCGTTTAACACATTTCTGACGTAATTTACGTTACATTCGTTCTACTTTATTTACAACCTTAACAACAAATGCTGCCACGAATGTAATTTATTATAAGATAGTACCTCGAATAGTAAAATATAAATAAAGAATAAAGTATTAAAAACTGTAACAAGCTCGAGACTATTATGTTCTACTTTTAACCCAGCGATCAGTTGAAAGAGATCGAACTTCATTATGGTGTCAAGTCACCCTGAAGAGAAAGGATGCATTTATTTGTTAGTTGGCTTTGTGAGTGACAAGTGTTGTGCAAACAACAATAACTAATCAGCTGGATTTACCTCATAGAGTAATTATCGTATTATTGTTTTGTCGGACCACGAGATGTTAGTTGATAAAATAAGTTTCTGAGTGAAATGTTAGTTAGGCAAGTGTGTTGAGAGGGGTAACCTTATCTAAGTGTATTTATACCTGGTTTAGATAATCGGTCTCAGTCAGACTGACAGTTTATCGTACGTGTAAATGCATAAATCTGAGGACTGATGCTTGATTTTGTAAATAGACCGCTCGGTTCCGGACTGATAGGCAATTAAACATGGGCTGAGACTGAGACTGATCATATCTAAAACGGGTTTTAAGATGACAACATGCAAATTGTAGTACTGATACAAATTTGCCACTGTTTAGAATAACGTAGTTAATCATTATCGTGGTTTGTAATACAGGCATTTGATATTCTGACGAATACTGTCAGAGTCGATAGAGGCTACAGTTTGTTGTTGTTATTCTTGTTGCACTTCCTGCAATTGTTTGGCATTCCATACCAGGTTGACCTGAGGAACGTATCGAGAGTCTCTCTTTATCAGTACTCAGGTAGAATCAGCGTCACTGAGAGTCAAGAGAGCTGTATACTAAGGTGCTCGCATTTGATACTATGTAGTTGTCTTAAATCTTAGCGGGTGGCTAAGTAGGTGTGCTATTCCCCCAGAACCGTGGTCACCCTAACGCCGTGATTTATGAAGATGTCGCCGATGACGTAAAAGAGTAACGTGAATGTGTTATTTATAAATTAGCAACTTTAGAAAAGGGTGTCTTAAGACTTCACTTATTGTTCTTATTTACTTAATTACCAATGGCAAGTGAGATTCAATAATTACTCACGAGTGTTTCATTATTCACATGTAGGTAATGACTACCTGACAGGACAAATAACCAAAATCCTATGACCAGATACTCGGACATTCTCCTGACACTTGAATACTAATTAACTGCAGGTAAGAACCATAATAAATATTTGTAGCATCAATGACGACGTAAAATTATTGAGACAATAACTGAAACCATTTAACCCATAACCCCTCCTATAACTAAAAGGCACTCAATCAACCCTTAACCTCTTTAACATTAATATCACCTAACCCTAAAACCTTATCCAGTTTACCAAATTTATAAAAAAAAACACCTCTTAAGCCACATTTACACCAACCGAGCTTTGTTTGCGAACGTACGAAAACGTTTGCAAACGTTCAAAAACATACTGAAACACACACGAGGGGCTCCCGTTCACACTGCCTAAGCACGTTCTACGAGCAGTTGTTCTCAAATATTTGATTAAGTTCTCAGCATGGCACCCGCGTTGTCAAAGTTTTCAATTTGTGCTGCGTCGATATTGATACTGTGCGAAATCGAGAGGCGCCGCCAGAGGAGGAAACACAGAATGTGGGAATCTTCGTTTTTGAAAGAAAGACATTATGCACAACTGCTAGCTGACTTGAGGGCGAATGAAACGGGACTTTTCAAAAAATTCAGCCGCATGTTATCATCGCATTTTGATTTTTTACTGAAGAAAAAGTATCATGAGGTGATACTCAACAATGGCCGCTCGAGTTTTCGCAGATATTCCGTTTCAACGGAGGCGCAACAAAAACTGAATCCTTTGATGATTCGTCAGTTTACCGACAAGTAACGGAACGCTCTAAAACGTTCCAGAACAGGGTTCGTGAGTGTTTACACCGCCCGAGCATCTTGTTCGCGAACATTTGCAAACAGTGTTCGCAAATAATGCCCGCTGGGTGTAAATACGCCTTTACACTCGTTAGTACTTAGTACTAGTAGTACACAGTATAAGTACTTAGTATTTTTAGTACTCAGTCCTATCTTGTAATGAACCTTAGTCCGCAGACAATACAAGTTTTTTTCAAACATATATCAAAAATGAAAAGAAGCATTCCCAGTAAAAATGTTAAAGTACAATTATTCTGAAGAGTGGTACTGTGATGTTAATAGACTTACAATATTTCTTTCTCAAGACGACAGCGGCAGCGAACGTGTTAATTTACAGCACATTACTTCAGAATCTCGAAAGATCCCAATGATTGATGGCGAGATAAAATGAAACATAATAGCCCTAATGCATCGCTGATGGTCGCACGCGAAGAGGATCGGTGAAAGGGTCGAAACCTTCCGCTTTTAGATTCATTTAGATTAAATTCACCAACCAATTTTCTCTACAAATGGATATAAATTAAAAATAAGGTTTTATCTGGATCATCGAAAATAGAGTTTAGAATTACAAACACAAAAAATGTTTTTGTTCTCTATGTATGTATGGAACAAAAAGTTGTCTCCGAATCACCTACTCACATTCTTAATCAATCTAATGTAATCAGCAGGTAGGCAGTGACATTTATCAGAAATAATAAATGTTAATTTAACTAACTAAAACGCTCATGAGGCGCTTAAATTGCGATTTTGCAAATACGGCCCACCTTATGCGTCCACCAAGGTCGCTATTTCAAGGAGTTGGAGCGCGCTGCCGTCCTAGGGGACAGCTAATTACTCACCTTCTCCACAAATTTCACATAATAACAACATTTGTTGCCGGAATACCAAGAACACAAACAACTTGCACCTCGACCGACCGCATCAGACTGTTCTTCTTGCTCAGATGCGGTTCTCCTCCCCGCCAATGACCACTTGCTACCTCTCGTTTGTGTTAGAAAGAGACGCCCAGATCCCGCCTAGAACGTACAAGACAAAGAGCGCAAATCAATTTTATAACTTTCAACAATTCCCGCTGTAATATTAGTAGTATTTATTTATTGCTGATACACTCATAGGGCAATTGCAATTGCATGAAATTACACAAATAAGGCCCCTAATGCAAACGTAAGCAATACTACATAATGTAAATAGATTACTTTTAAATAATAATATGTAAAGGTTGGTTTTTTGTAGTATATTCAATCTAGGGTTGTGACTAGTTTATTTTATTGCTTACAAGTGTAGTTGTTAACAAGTTACAATGGAATGGAATGTCTGGTACAAGATATGATATTCGTCTATTGTGCAGCAATTGCTGACACGAGTGCGCTATCTGATACCGCCGCATATTACGTGTGAATATCGTATATTACATCTTCCTTCCCTATGGAAAAACCATCTGCATACTTCTTAAGATCATTTTTCCAGTGTAGTTAACAATTCTTATAAAATAACCCATGCATTCGTACGTTCATACACAATAGGAATTAATACTTAATTTTTAATTAATACTTAATATTACCTTAAAGTTAAATTTAATATAAGTAGACTAATATCTAGCATGTTAAATCACTAATACAAATAATATTTTAAAATAATGATAGTAATAATAATATACAATATAACATAATATAATAAAATTTAATATAATTTTTAGTTTACGAAGATTTATATTACATATATTGTGACCTTTGGGGGGATACCTCGCTGATGCGCTCTAAAGCGGCACTTACGTAAACATTCCGAAACGGAAATGGCGGGAGATCCAACTCCACCCGAAACTCTAGTTGGCCAAAATTACCTGTGATCGTCTAGCATTTGGTAGGAACCCTTTCTCGTTGTTTTCGTAGCATCCCAGAATCCGTAGGCAAAGGTCACGTCAAAGAAAATTAACGCCATTAAGGTGAGAACTGTTATTGAGAGTAAACAAAGTGAAAATTGAATGAAGAATGAAATCAATTGAAATGTCAAGTCTTTCGTGCCTCTGTGTGTGTGTGTGTGATTTCCGTGATTTTAACTGTTTGCCTTTAACTAGGTTATTTGAATTATTTAATGATTTAATGCTTGGTAAAGTTCTGTTACTAAGAAAGTCCTCTTTCATTCTTAACTATGAAAATTTATATGACTTATGAAACATGGCAAAACACGAATGTTGCGACTCAGCGCACCACAAACTGACGTAGCGCAGGGACCCTCAGTGGTAAAATATCTACAAGTCCGAACTTTAGAAGCTTAGGATTTAGAGTTGATCCTCGGCAAAGCCTTCAACAATCGTCACCGTCATCATTGTGATCTCCTGCGGCTCAAACGCAAACTGCGAATAAGCTAACTGGCAACATTAATCACCAGGTGTCAACTCGAGAAGTGCTTAAGATTCGCTCAACCAGTACGCAAATAGGAAACTACCCAATGAAATTGAAACCGCTTGACTTGATTGTCCTATGCGCGCACTATTTAGGGATGAGGTTAGAGAGAGAACATAAAACAGTTCGATCGAATGGCCAGCGGAAGTCTATTCTAACTTGACGAGACCTAGTGCCTTATGTCTCTGAGGTCTAGTGGATTCTTT
>JAWQRP010004360.1:0-11989 GCA_033557875.1 Quadriops clusia | reverse complement strand
AGCGAACTTTACGCGTGCGCTAGCTCGACGCGAGCTGTCGACATAAACTACCGTGCTAGCACCCAGGGCTCGATTAAGGCGGCTTTCGCGGCGTTGTATCTCTGGTTGTCTATATATGGAAATAGCAATCTAAACATTTTATAGTACTTGAAACTGTTACAATATAATATATTTTTTGTTTTGTTTTCATCTTGAACCTTCTTAATAATGATATTGGTTGATCTTGGGATTGTAGGTTCGTTTCGAAATTTTAAATTAAAATAAAAGAATCTTTTAGAAGCTTCTTCAGGATTACATTATCTCTTAAAATTAGAGTAACATCGGTTTCAAACTGGAAAAGATAAAATTACAGAGACATTATGCTATGGATACTAATTTTAAGGTTATGTTGTTACAACTTGTTGAATTTCTTACTTACGGGTTAAAATTCCATGGAAATAAACTTATAAACTTAAAAGGTATTCTTAAACCTACGCTATTGCTAAAAATTTACTATTAAAAACTACATATTTTGTTAAGATGTTAATGGATTAAATTTTATTTCAAATTTAGGTTTGCTATGCTGTGATTATACGTGATAACAAGAATGGATGATCCTGCTTACGTCACACTTACGATGATATCTAAGATTACAATAAGTCGTTGCAGAATGCACTCAAACCTTCCACGTCCCTTCTATCATTAATGGCTTTTTGATGCTTTTTAATTTGAATCATTTCTAATATGTTTCTGGCTTTCTCTCTGTTTTCACTACACACAACTTCAGGATTATTTAGGTCAAAGCTATGGATTTCATCGATTGCATGTTTTTTTAAACTGGTATTTTCTTGATTTCTACCTTTGAGGCTATTGTGATGTGATTTTATACGGTCCTTCAAATGCCTCTTTGTTTGGTCTATGTATACAGTTTCACAGTCTATGCATTTCAGCTTGTATACAACATGCGTTTTATTTGTTGTTTCAATGAGGCTTTTTAAAGGAGTGAACAAATTAGTTCCAATGTTATTTTGGGTTTTGTGTGCTACTGTGATTTTGTGAGGGTTTAAAATGTATTTAATTTTTTGAGACAAATGAGCCACACAGGGGATAGCTGTGTAATTTTTCCTTTCCTCTAGTGATGGACTGTGCACTTTCCCATTATAGTGTAAGTGAGTTCTTCTTTTACTGATTTTATTAATGAGTTTAATGGGATAATTATTTTTTAGCAAAACTGTTTTAACTTTTTCTAATATGTTAATTCTATATTTTGGTGTAGTTAACTTAATGGCTCTATCTGTTAAGCCCCTTACGACATTTAATTTGAAATTATGGGGTTGACTCGACTGATAGTTTAAATATCTTCCGGACCAAGTGTATTTAGTATACCAGAGAGTTTCGATGAAACCTTCATCAGTGATGAATGTGGTGTTGAAAATAAATTTTTCTTGTACTTTCTTGACTGAGTTTATTAGTTCATAAGGCTACCGGTTTCGCCACATTATTGTGGCATCTTCAGGCCTTTGTAGCCATTACTCTATTATATGTCATTATTATATTTATAACGCAAAACATCACTAGCTAGTTATTATATTTAAGATACTCTTGTTTAAAACTTTTTGTAAATTGATTGATAAGCGTTTTGATAAATGCTAGTTATGGCCTCAATGAAATCTATTTGTGGGATGTTTGTGTGTTGGTCTATTTCACTCCAGCGTTTCTTAATTGTGGGTGCAATAATGTTGTGTGGAATGTTTGTGTACATGGAAGTAATATCAAGAGAGATTAATTTATAGTTAGATTTAATCTGTTGATTTTTGATTAAATCCGCGAACTCCCATGAGCCCTTGATGTGGTGCTGTGTCTGACCGGTTACTTTGCTTAGGATGTTCCCCAGAAATTTGGAAAGTTGGTAGAAGGGCTTCTGTATACTACTGGTTATTGGTCTCAAGGGGTGACCTGGTTTATAAGTCTTTGGAAGTCCGTAGATGCGTGGAGGCAAGACTTTGTATATTTTTAATTTCTTTGCTGTGTTGTTGTTGATAATGTTTTTCTTCTTCCACTTCTCAATGATGTAGTTATTTCTGTTTTGAAATCTGTTCGTGGGGTCCATCTCCATCGGTGTATAGATGGTTTGGTCTTGGAGTAGTTCCAAAATTTTCTTGTCGTAGTCATGGGTATCCATTATTACTGTTTTCTTCGACTTGTCTGCGTTAAGGACTGTTATCTGAGGATTTTCCTTAGGGAAAGATTTTGTTTTCTCTATGTTGCTATTTATTTCCTTTGTTGTTGTCTTCTGTTTCCTTCTGTAGGTCTTGGTTCTTCCTTTGCGATTTCTAATGGAGTTGTAGACTTTTCTTTTTATGTTGTTTTGTGTGTCTTTTTTTAAACAGGAGATTGCAGGTTCTATCGAGGCTACTATTTTTCCCACAGGGAGGTTTTGTGACCTGTATTCCTGAGCAAACTTCGGCCCTAGGCTTAAGATATCTACGGCATACTGTGGGATGTCTGTGCTAGAAATTGTTTTCTAACCATTCGTCACTGTTTCTAGCTGCGTTTTGGATTTCGCTGTTCTTCTTCTTGGTAAGGTTTTCAATTTGTTTGATGTTTTTGGTCTTTACCTTGTTAAATAAAGTCTTTTTCGGATCTGCTTTCTACAATGTGGAGTAAGTTCTAAATGTGGTTTCAGATAGTTTTCTGATCAACCTTTCTTCACTCTTTTAACTTTATTCATTTGTTTCAGATTGTCAGTTAAAAGAAGATTAATTATTATGTTGGTATATTGATCGCTGGCCTGGTTAAACTGTTGTTTTAATTCGTCGTCTTGAAAAGTTTTATGTTTTGGTACTATTTTTAGAAATTTAAAATTAGTATCGATAGCATAATGTCTCTGTAATTTTATCTTTTCCAGTTTGAAACTGATGTTACCCTAATTTTAAGAGATATGTAATCCTGAAGAAGCATCTAAAATTTTAAGGAAGCGAAACGCGTAGATTAAATATGGAAAAAAAATTTTCTGTAATAATCCCATAAGTGCACTAATTTTATTGGTAAATTCACGACTGCATATTGCTTAGGAACGAAGAAGAGTGCAAATCCTCTTTCGGGTTGGAGAGTTTTCTTTGTCAAATTTGCACGATTCTCGCTCCTAAGCAAGAGGCAGGAATGAATTTACCAATAAAATTAGTAGCACGAATGCGATTCGGCTAGATTATTTTGCATCTCCAGTAGGTACATAATAAATTTTCTTCATTTTATTAAATACACCTACATATAAATACATATTACCATATCTTTCATTTTGAAGTTTATTTGGCATTTTAATTTTTTAAAGCACCAAAAGTCAGAAGTAACTAAGAGACTGAACTGTGTCGCTAGAAGAAATCAGAAGGGTGTTTTATCAGTGTAATCACTGATAAATGCACACTAACTAACCAATCAGAGACTGTTATTGCATGAGATGCAAAATAATCATTGTAAAAGATTATTTTATTTTAATTTAAAATTTCGAAACGAACCTACAATCCCAAAATCAACCAATATCTTTATTAAGAAGGTTCAAGATGAAAAGAAAACAAATTCATACCTCAGGGAGAAGAATGGGCATTTTTGGTTTCTACTAAAGGACACTTCACATATACGGAGACAAGGTCACGACCGAGATGAAACAACTGGAGAGGAAAAACTGAGAAGAGAATGAAAAACAGAAAAACATCTTTTTAACCCATTGCAAAATAAAGTCACTTATACCTGCCTTTCTAAAAGTAGTACCAAAACATATAACTTTTCAAGACGACAAATTAAAAAAAAACAGATTAACCAGGCCAGCGATCCGTATACCAACAAAATAATTAATCTTCTTTTAACTGACAATCTGAAACAAATGAATAAAGTGAAAAGTCACATAGATCAAAGTGAAGAAAGGTTGATTAGAAAACTATCTGAAACCACATTTAAAACTTACTCCAACACAGTAGAAAGCAGATCCGAAAAAGACTTTAACAAGGTAAACCAAAAACATCAAAAAAATAGAAAACCGTACTAAGAAGGAGCTCAGCAAAAGCCAAAACTCAGCCAGAAACAGTGACGAATGGTTAGAGAACATTTCTAGCACAGACCGTAGCCGTAGATGCCTTAAGCCTAGGACCGAAGTTTGCTCTGGAATACAGATCACAAAACCCCTGTGGAAAAAATAATAGCCTCCATAGAA
The DNA here is from genome assembly GCA_033557875.1 of Quadriops clusia. Lineage (NCBI taxonomy): Eukaryota > Metazoa > Arthropoda > Insecta > Coleoptera > Hydrophilidae > Quadriops > Quadriops clusia. The sequence continues at coordinate 7,803 of JAWQRP010004360.1, read as the reverse complement.
CCTGCAATCTCCAGTTTAAACAAAGACACACAAAACAACATAAGAAGAAAAGTCTGCAACTCCGTTAGAAATCACCAAAGAAAACCCAAGACCAACAGAAGGAAACAGAAGACAACAAAGAAAATAAATAGCAACATAAAGAAAACAAAATCTTTCCTTAAGGAAAATCCACAGATAACAGTCCTTAATGCAGACAAGTCGAAGAAAACAGTAATAATGGATACCCATGACTACGACTACAAAATTTTAGAACTACTCCAAGACCAAACCATCTATACACCCATGGAGATGGACCGCACGAACAGATTTCAATGCAGAAATAACTACATCATTGAGAAGTGGAAGAAGAAAATATTATCGACAACAACACATCAAAGAAATTAAAAATATACAAAGTCTTGCCTCCACGCATCTACGGACTTCTAAAGACTCATAAACCAGGACACACCTTGAGACTAATAACCAGTAGTATACAGACGCCCTTCTATCAACTTTCCAAATTTCTGGGGAACATCCTAAGCAAAGTAACCGGTCAGACACAGCACCACATCAAGGGCTCATGGGAGTTCGCCGATTTAATCAAAAATCAACAGATTAAATCTAACTATAAATTAATCTCTCTTGATATTATTTCCATGTACACAAACATTCCACACAACATTATTACACCCACCAATAAGAAACGCTGGAGTGAAATAGAACAACACACAAACATCCCACAAATAGATTTCATTGAGACCATAACTAGCATTTATGAAAACGCTTATTGTTAATTTAAAGATCAATTTTTCTTACAGCACAAAGGCTTACCAATGGGAGGTCCTTTGTCTGTAGTTTTAGCAAACTTCATTTTAGAAGATGTAGAACAATCAATCTTAAACAAAATCAATTTCAACATTCCAATTTTTAAAAGGTATGTAGATGACTGTATAACAATAATTCCGGAAGATAAAGCTGGAGACATTTTGACAATTTTTAATAATGAAAATCCTAATATTCAATTTACTTTAGAGGAGGAAAAAACAACATGATAAATTTCTTATATCTAACCATCATTAAAACTGATGAAGGTCTCATCGAAACTATCTGGTATCTAAAGACACTTGGTCCGAAAGATATTTAAACTATCAGTCGAGTCAACCCCATAATTTCAAATTAAATGTCGTAAGGGGCTTAACAGATAGAGCCATTAAGTTAACTACTCCAAAATATAGAATTAACACATTAGAAAAAGTTAAAACAGTTTTGCTAAAAAATAATTATCCCATCAAACTCATTAATAAAATTATTAAAGAAAGAACTATAATGAGAAAGTGCACAGTCCACCACTAGAGGAAAGAAAAAATTACACAAGCTATCCCCTATGTGGCTCATTTGTCTGAAAAAATTAAATACATTTTAAACCCTCACAAAATTACAGTAGCACACAAAAACCAAAATAACATTTGTTCACTCCTTTAAAAAGCCTCATTGAAACAACAAATAAAACGCATGTGGTATACAAGCTGAACTGCGTAGACTGTGAAACTGTATACATAGGCCAAACAAAGAGGCATTTGAAGGACCGTATAAAATCACATCACAATAGCCTCATAGGAAGAAATCAAGAAAATATCAGATTAAAAAATATGCAATGAATGAAAACCATAGCTTTGACCTAAATAATCCTGAAGTTTTGTATAGTGAAAACAGAGAGAAAGCCAGAAACATATTAGAAATGATTCAAATTAAGAAACATCAAAAAGCCAATGATAGAAGGGACGTGGAAGGTTTGAGTACACTCTACAACGACTTATTGTAAACTTTGATATCATTTCACTTTTGTTGGATGCTATTATGTCAAATTATTTATCACTATAACCTTTAAGTACCTTCACTATAATAAAGTTTCATATTTAAATTTTAAAAAACAAAACTAACCGTCAACCAAAATAGGGGATGTGAGCGCGCCAACGGAAATGTGACGTAAGCAGGAGCTAGTAATTTTGGGAAGTGCATAAATTCGAAACTTATGATCAGTATTATTCGAAATAAATACTGGTCTTTTTGTCGATGAAGAGTAATTAAGTTTAAAGCTAAAATTGGTTTTACAGAACTTTAGAATCTCATTTAAAACGCACATAAAATTTCATAAAAATTCTAGTTATGCTAGAAATCAAAAGGAGTTCCACAGCATTGAATTAGCATGTTCTTTGTATTTTTCCACCTACATACCGTTTCAAGAATTTCAATTTCTTCTAATGGAACAAATCTTAGCAGTTCATAAAGTGGTCGTTTCAACACATAAGAAACAAAAAAGATATCTTCCTGCAGAACGTCATTGTTTGGGTATCTTTCCAAGTATGCCTAAAAGCAATAATACACAAAAAGATGCAATATTTGTAATAATACTAAAGTAAAAACCAAAAACGAAAGGAAATTCGTTATTTTTAAATGTGATGTGGCATTTTGTTTGGCCACTGTATACATCGAATAAATATCTTTTTTGGGTGAAGGAGTGATTAAGTTATAGATAAAATTGGTTTCATTTACCTATAAACCCGTTAAACTGACCAAATGGGTTTTATCGGATATGTTTATTTTAATTTCTTTCATATCCCTTTAAAAATCTCCAATATCATACAGTAACACTACCAAATATAAAATAATAGAGAAACGTTACAATTATTTCGGGACAGAGATTGTACTAGAATTTGCAAGGACGCCCACACCATTGCATTGGCATGTTCTTCGTTTTATTTTTCTAGCGCTAAGAAGAAAAGCGACAAGAAAAACATATTTGAGTCTTGATTCTATTTAACAAATACACCATCAAGTTTATTATAACAGATAAAAGGACGCCTTAAATCTTTAGTGTACAAAATACATCACTGAAAATTAGTATCTGATTTTCTTGAATTATTTTATTTGTTGCAGGCATTTTAAGTAAATTACAGGATGATTATAATTTCCCATGGACTAAAAGTACTTTAGGAAAAGTATTTAAGCATTTTTTAACACGATGATATGAATCACCATAATATTATTATTTGTATTGGAACACAACTATTGTCAAAAATAAAAAGAATTCGAAAGGATAGTACCTTGACATCAGCCAAACCCATTCCAGTTTTTTGGCTCTGCATTCGTTCCAGTAAGAAAATACTATGGCTGAAAATCTATCGTACTATAAATAATATTTATATTTCGTTGTGTACCAGTTTATACGAGTAGCAAGGTATTCGTATTATTGAAAAAGTTCAGATTTTTTAAAATGAAATTTCATTTGCTTATAATTAATAAATGGTGAATGATGTTCTTCTAAAATGTATTTAAACTGTCTTTCGAGTTGCTGAAGAAAAGTTTTTGCCGATTTACGAACGCCTCGCATTACATTTAAAATTGAAAATAAAAATTAATCTGTGACTTAAAAATTGACAACTGTGGTATTATTGGATTCGAGGCACCTTGTAGATTAAAAATATGAACAAAAAATATGAGATTCCCTATTTAAATAAGAGATTTCATGTTATTTCCGGTCAAACCGGAAATGCTATGAAGTTGTGCAATGTGTCAAAAAATGTAATTTTTGGACTACAACAATTGTCTCAAATTTTGTTGCAGCAATTTAACAATCAAAGAAGTTATTGGATAGGTCCACTACCCAGAGTATGTTGAACTTGAAAGGTGTACTAAACGCCATTATTTTGTTCAGATAGTATTAAATGTGAAATCATTCCACTTTATACACCCCCGCATTTTACACCGATTTAGTTCGAAGCTGAGGAGACAAAAACAACAGCACAAGAAGTTACTAATAAAATTGCTCAAAACATTGAAATTGATCCCTCGATACAAGTTATTCCAGGAGAAATTACCAATTATAAAAATGAAATTGACTCTCCCAATCGGAATGAACATCTCCTATCAAAGTGTTAAGGAAACCAGAGAATATTGGAGTCATGACGGAATTATTAATACTTTATACTAATTTAAAGTAGTTTTCATAAGCGCTGGACTCAATAGAGCGAGTCACTAATACCAAACCGGCAATTTAAAAAATAAAATAAAATAAAAATTTCATTTTCAAACGTTTTTTTTTATTGCTTACAAAATTTGGAGGTACCATTTTTTTGCAGCAAACCATTTTTATTTCTAATTCTGACCTCCGAAAAATTCAAATTCATTTTAAATATTAAAGGTTGTAGAAGTTCAATTAGGGATACCTAAGATCATGTTGAAACTGTGCAGATCGAAGCAAAAGAAATAAACCATTCATATCGACTGTGACCATTTTCTAATAACTTTCATTTTTATTTGTTGAAAATGATGCTAAATATTTTCTAAACAAAAATTCTTCTGTATCATTTTTACTTTAACAGTGTTAAACATTAGACAACGGACAATCACGTATTTAATATTCCAGGTCACAAAAACTATGATCTCAAATTTAAGAATTTACGATTTCATGTATAAAGTTCTTGGACAAGCAGAAGCTGGAACCAAGAGATGTCAAATGTGACTAGTCGAAACTCCTCAAATTACACCTTCTCCGGGCAACTCAGCGAAAAAAATTTAATAAACTGGCTATTTCAAACTCACCAGAAGCCTTACAACTGCAGGCAGAGGGAGGGACAAAGAAAGGAAAAGAATTGACCATGATATTTTGACGATCAGGGTCGGTTGACGATTGTTTAAGACCACTCGAGTTCTAATCCATAACTTTAACATTGACATTGTTAGAACTTTTGCCGGAAAATCCATTATAATGGTTACAGACACTCCCTAAACCAGAATTGTCGAAAAATTACAGTGTATACTGGTTGGTTGGTCATTATTCCCAAATTATCCTATACTAAAAGCACTAGATCCACAAATCGATTGTAAAACCAATTTGGAGGTACACCATCTAACTTAGGGGGAAATAATGGACATAGAATTGTGACGGGAGCTCATTTTAAAATCGTTATACACAAATTACGAGTACAATAGGTAACAACAGAAAGTGGATAATAGTAAGTCTGGATAACAAAGGCGTCTAGGCTCTTATTCCGTCTAAATCTCTTGACCACCACCTTTAGGTTCATATTATGAAATGATAACTGTATATACATCACTGACTGTATTCCTTCTAAAATAATGCTATTTGAGCAACAAGGTAGTAATTCAAATACATCAATCGCCTATTTAATAAAAGAGCAATTATCTCTGGTAAGAATGAAATTGACATCTTTATCGGAACAAAGCGCCGATACCAGAGTGTTATCAACGAAAACTAGAAGTACGAAAGGGACATTTTTGAAAAGTGCCCCTTTGTAATCTCGATGGACCCAAAAAACCAGAATTAGAAACTCCACGAATATTAAAAGAAGTTAGCAAATAGTCGAAAAATCATTTATTCATCCGCCTGTATAATTAACGTTTATATTGTAAATAATATTGTAAAAAGTTTACAGCAAACAAATTGATTTTATTTAATTGGATTCGAATCAACCTTGTCTACATATGTAATAATGATAATTTTGAAATTATTGATTACTTATAAAAATTAAATTCAATGTTATGTTCTAACTTATTTGTAAATTGTAACTGAAGAAACGTCAGATAAAAATGAATATCAACGTTTTCATACTGTCCGTTAGAAATCCAATTAAAAGTATTATTATTATTATTATTATTAAATAATGTAAAGTTTACCTGAAACCGATCGCTTAGTAAATTAAACAGAACATAGTGGTAAGTACGAAAGGGACAGTTTTGAAAAGTGTCCCTTCGTACACTCGATGATTCAGATATATCAGAAACTCCAATTATTCAAGAGTCTATTGTCAAAATTGGGAATACATAGATATTTAAAGGTTTATTATGTACATTTTATTATTAATACTTTCCACTACTTTAAAGTTGTTTCCCAAAGTACTCCACTCGAAAGTATTATAATAGAAATTCCGAATAAATAAATCAAAAATGTCAGAATTAACAAACAATTACACCGACATTATTAAAATCGCGGGAAATAAATAATCCGGGAACTTTTTTGTCATTCTGTTCGTATAAACACAAAACTTGTATTTAAGTATTAATGTAAGATTATTTATGTACAATATTATTTTTGGAAATTTCATTGTCCTAATTTAGTAAATAGAGTCGTAATAATGAACCAAATATATTCGATGTCGTTTTACCAGGTGCAGAAATACGGAATTTTGTTTCTACCTTATAGAAAGTTAGGGTTCATCTTATAATAATCGATTGCGTTTCTTACGCGAGAAAATACGGTATTTAGCTGGCTAAGCTGTTGCACATTAACTTTCCCTGACAATATAAGATGCATTATGATGTTAAAACGCAAAATATACAGGATATTAGGGGAAAAATATACATATAAATGTATTCAAAGTTCCAGGTGTGGGGCACCCCTATAGTTCCTTTGTTTTGAGCAATAAATTAATGAGCTTTGGTATATTTGTCAAATAAGATATTTCTTGTCACTTCCGGTTAAACCGGAAGTGACATGTAAGTGCTCTATCATTCAAATTATTGCATATAACAAATATACCAAAACTCATTAATTTGTCTGTCAAAACAAAGGGACTATAGAGGTGCCCCGCATTTCAGGACCACCCGGTATATACGTTTTATGAGGCTAAATTACAGACTCCGTACGTAAGAAATACATGTTTATTTCGGTCACATATAAATATAAATTATTTGATTCTTAGCGGTCTTTTTAAATGACGTTTATAAGGTTAGTGCAGCGGGCAATTAGAGCAGTGAAAAAAAAGTCAATACTTTTTATTTATCCTTATATTTCACGAATAGATTATTCGCTTCATCAGAGGAAAAATACAACGTAATTAGTTAAGCCTATACAATTAACAAAAGATTCCACATACAACGTGTGTTGAATTTAATTAATAAGTAAATAACGTGTTCGCAAATTCAGTGTTGGCGATCTAATAACATTTTACCTACATGTGTACATGCTAAAAAAAAACTTATTCTATGTTTTTACATCAAAAGATTATATTCATTTAAATTTGTTAGTTTCTGTTTTTCTTTTCATGAAAGTCAGTTAAGTACGTGTATATTCCACTAATACCGTCTATATCCTTTTTAAAATTAATAGGATCATTTTCCATTAAAATATTAAGCATTTCAAGAAACAACCGTTTAGATAAATTTCTTTCGATTGCAGTGGGGATCATGCACAGATTATTTTTGCTTTAACGTATAAAGCATGTTAAAAGAGGTTGAATAAGAGTAATTATAATAATTGTACAGATGTTAAATTGTTTAAAAAATTCTTAGAAAATAAGCATATTTCAAGTCCCGCCAAAACGTTGCCTGACGTCACGGTTCATAGTTGCGCGCGCATCCTGTTGTCAACTGCCGAAAACACGTGCTTTCGATGTAAGGGCAAAGACAGACACGGTGCACAGTGCGTTATTTGTACAATCTGGTTTTATTTAATTCCAAAAAATGAAAATCAATAAACTGCAAGAAGGGATGTATTTTTGAGTAGGTAAAGCTCCAATCTAATTATCTGAAGCATAATTAGTAACTTGTTTTACGTTTAAACCCGACATATTACGTATTGAAAGTGTCGAATTTTATTAACTTGATTTTACTCGATTTCATCACTTCTTTTTTTAGGATGTAACTGTCAATATTTGTCCATGTAGTAATTTTCTTTTTATATGGTGATTTAGAGTGTACTTTTGGGAAATGATTACCAAAATTGCGCCAAAATAATGACAGGTGTTGTTGTTGTTTTTCTTTGTTTATGGAAAGAGCGGTTTAATAATGAAAACTAAGGTTTGT
>JAWQRP010004359.1:0-11989 GCA_033557875.1 Quadriops clusia | reverse complement strand
ACGGCTCTCTCGATGGACTGCAGCGAGGTATTGTCAAATGCCCCCTCTATGTCCATAAAGACTCCCAGTGTTACTTCCTGATTTCTCAGTGTATTTTCCACGGTTTTGACTACCTCTCTAATTGCATATTCGCACGATTTTCCAGCTTGATAGGTAAACTGGAAGCGGCTCAGTGGGTAGTTACTGAGGGTCTCTTCCCTTATGTGCCTATCAATAATTCTCTCCAACGCTTTGAGGAGGAATGAGGTCAGACTAATAGGTCTGAATGCTTTGGGCAGGGCGTAAGTGCTGCGACCCTGTTTTGGTATAAATACCACTTTGACTTCCCTCCAGCTTTCGGGCACGTATGCTAGTGCTATTGAAGCCCTAAACACAGTGCAAATCGGCGAGGCTAGCAGGTCTAGTCCTTTTTGTAATAGTGCTGGGAATATACCGTCCTTCCCTGCAGATTTAAACGGGTGGAACTTGTTTATCGCCCACCTGACTTTTGTTTGGTTAATTAACGTCGAGGCAAGATTCCATTCTTCCCTGAAGGTCCTCATAGTGAGTTCACCCTCCAAGTTTACATCGGTCTCTTCGCCCGTTTCAGTTGTAGACTCAGGGAAGTGCGTGTTTAGCAAGAGCTCAAGCGTTTCTTCCCTGGTTTCAGTGAACCCTCCATTCGGTTTTGTCAGTGAGCCTATGCGGCCCTTCTTATCTTTTAAAAGGATTTTTTGGAGTCTTGCACCTTCTGGGAGACTATCAATAGCCTCACAGTACTTCCTCCATGAATTCCTTTTTTCCTTCCTTATTAGTTTGTGATACTCTGTGAGTGAGTTCCTATAGGCTCCCCACTCACCAGTTCTTTTTGCTGCGTTAAACAGTTTTCTTGTTTTTGTCCTGGCAGTCGTCAGTCCCTCGTGCCACCAAGGTACACTTTTTGAGGTTCCTTTGACCTTTTCCGGACAACTGCCTTCATAGGCATTATTAATTGCATCCGTGATGCAGTTTACCATTAACTCCAGTTCGATTGGGGTTTTTGCCTTCCTCGGACAGTCCCCGAGTCCCCAAGCCAGCTGTTCTCTGTATTGAGTCCAGTTGGTTGTCCTCGGGTCTCTGAATTTTGCGGGAGGGTTGGTGTCTGACTCAAGGTCAAACCTTACGTATCTATGGTCAGAGAGCGTTGGCTCTTCCGACACATGCCAATTTTTGACTTTCCTACTAATGTAGGTACTGCCAATGGTTATATCAATGACCTCCCTTCTATTTATGTTAATGAAGGTCGGTTCATTCCCACGATTGCTTATTTCTAGGTTATTTGCAATTATATAACCTAGTAGCGATTCTCCTCGTTTGTTATTGCCCGTGCTGCCCCATATAATATGGTGCGAGTTGGCATCACATCCGAGTATGATTTGCAGGTTTTTGTCCTGACAGTACTCCACCAGTACCTTGACCTCAGTCGTGGGTGGGCTGTTTGGCTGGTCATAAGGAAGGTATGCTGAGGCGAGCATGAGCTCGTTCCCGTTGCCCCCTTCGGTATAGATCATTTTCGCCGCTGTTAGGTCCCTCGTGCAGAGGTCCCAAAGTGGTAGTATTCTTAAGATTTAATTTAGTCACCGGTATTGTAAAATATGTTTTTTAAATATCTTGCTTATAGGCTCGCTTTTAATACAGTAAACTGGAGTGACATAATTAAAGAAAGTTTTTATTATGAAATTACTTATAATTAAAATTATTTTACATTAAAATTTTTTAAATTAAAACTATTTTAAACATTTATTATTATACCAAAAAAAGACACTAATAAATTACTCAAAAATTCAAAAAACTATGAATTAAAAGTAATAAAATGAATATTTTGTATAATTAATTATTAGGGCATCAATAGGTTTTCTAAATTTGTTACATACAATTCCCATTAAATAATAATATCTATATTTGTTATTAATGTTATCTCTAATATAACATATGCTCAGATTCGCAACAAATATCAGTGGGGTACATTAATAGTAAAGCCAGTATGAACATTAAAGCCATTGTAAATATTAAAGCCATTATAAATATTAAAGCCATTATAAATATTGAAGCCATTATAAATATTAAAAGCATTATACATATCAAAACCATTATAAACATTAGAGCCATTATAAATATCAAAACCATTATAAACATTGAAATCATTATAAACATTAAAACTATGATATTACATATTATTTTGTATTATAATTATAATTTTTTAAGGTGGAAAGAGTCGACTTTAACCTTACCGTACGAGTCGAGCAAAACCGCCTGGCCAGTCACCCAAACCGAATCATTTTTCTTGCCGGACTTCCCGATAGGCGAATCGTTTTCTGAGCACAATTACCGAGTCTTGGAAGAAGTTTCTGCGGGAGCATTTGGCAAGGTCTACAAAGTCGAGCAGAAAGAGTCGGGGAAAATTTATGCGCTGAAGGTTTTGGCAAAGTCTAAGGTAAGCTTTAGGATTTTATCAGTTTTAAGAGATCGCCAGTTTTCAGATATGTCAATTTTAAGATATGTCAATTTTAGGATATGTCAATTTTAAGATATGGACCGTTTATTTTGAAAGTGGTGTAAGTCTATTTTTGAAAAAAATGAGATATCACGTCATTCATGCTTAATTTAATGTAAATTTTTTATGTATAACTAGTCCGTGTTTAATTTTTTAAAAAATTCCCATGTTTTGTACAACTTAAAATCGGTCGGTAAATGAAATTGCATAATCATCGATTATGAAAGTGGTGTAAGTCCAATTGACAGAGGTAGGTGGCTTAGCAGATGGTTGCCGATCAGTAGTCTGTTATTTTACATTTGTTTTATATTAAGTGTCATATTACGTATCAAGAGTTGCCAATGTAAGTTACTTATTCTTTTTCTTAAAATTGATAACTTCATACTAACATCAGATAGTGATATAGGTAAGAACAAATAGTACAAAAAATATTTATTTTATTTAATTATAAATAAATTCACACAGAAATAAAGCCCATGAATATAAACGGAAGAATAATCTTGGATTCAGAAGATGATAATAATTCCGCTATGAACAACAAATTAACGAATTGTAAAAAGAGAAGAAGAATAATAGAGGAAGAATCTTCATCAGATGAGGATATTGTTATTGAGAACTTAGATTCTGCAGAACAAAATAAAGAAAAATATTTGCAACAAATAAACAAAATTAAGCGAAATAGTGGACAAAAGTACTATACAAAAAGAATAAAATTCATTCCAGCAAAACAATTTGAATCCAAAAATTGTAATTGCTCGAAAAATGTATAGAACGTATTAATGAAACACAACGTATAGAAATTTTTGATAAGTTCTGGAATATAGGTGATTTTAATAAGCAAAATGTATTTATATATCTGTAGTGTTCAACGAGAATCTGTCACTATTGACTATTGACTTCTATAAGAAGACCTAGAAATAATTCGGGCACTAAAAGGACATATGCTTATAAATTTGACCTAGTCACTTCTGGTGGAAACATTTTAGTATGTAAGAAGTTTTTTATGAATACTTTCCAAATATCTACTGGACAAATTGATCGTATCCTAAAATCGCACGAGAACATTCGGAAAGACATGCGTGGAAAAATGGGTGGCTCTTGTAGAAGAACTAGTGAGCTACTGACAAATATAGTGACAGACCACATAAAAAGCTTTCCGGCATTTGAAAGTCACTATACTCGATCACAAAATCCAGAACGGATGTTTTTAAATCCTGAATTAAATATAATAAAAATATTAATAATAATAATAAATAATAATTTATACTTGGATAAATGCAAGGAAAATAACTTGAGTTCAGTTAATGAATGGACATACAGGAAAATCTTTAAACGAGATTTCAAGTTACGCTTCCATTTGCCACGTAAAGATACCTGTGCGAAATGCGATTTCTTAAACATGAAAATGAAGACAATAACTGATGACGAAGAAAAAACGATTAATAAAACATTGATTCAAAAAACGATTCTTGTAGTAAGACATGATGTTCACTTGAAAAATGCCGAATTAGCAAGAAAAGCACTACAAGAAGATAAAATTCTGGCATCAGAAAATCCTGATAAATACTTTGCCTTCTCTTTTGACTTACAAAAAGCCTTACCTTACTCGAAATGATCTGTCTCAATCGCATATTACAAGCGAAATATGTATGTTTTAAACGAGACTTTTCACAATTTCCACGATAATAAAGTTAATATGTATGTGTGGGACGAAACTATTGCTTCCAGGGGATCGCAAGAAGTAGCTTCTTGCTGTTTGAGGCATTTAGAAAATGTAACGACCCAAAGCCATGTTATTGCCTACAACGACATGTGTACCGGGCAAAATCGAAATTTACAAATTTTCATTGATGTGGTTGAAGGTTGTCCAGTCGTTGAAAAAAAACATTGACGTAATTGATCACAAATTTTTATTCTCGGGGCATTCGTACCTTCCGAACGATGCAGATTTTGGCATCGTAGCAATGGCATTGGGAAAACAGAATTTTCTGTACACACCACAGGATTATTATGATGTAATAACACAATGTAGAAAACATGATAAATTCATTTTACATGAAATGAAACGAGAGAATTTCGTTTCAACAAAAAATCTTCAAAATGCGATTAAAAATCAGATTAAAAAAACACTAATGGCGAACAGGTCAATTGGTTGCAAATATATTGGTTGAGGTTTCTCAAAAGTGCACCTTATACTATTTTATATAAGACATCGATGAAGGACGCAGAATTTAAAATTATAAATTTATTACCTACACGTCCTGGAAGACCGCTAAAATTTGAAAAAATTGGCCTTGCGCCTTTGTACCAAAATGCCAAGCCTATTACTTACGAAAAATATAAAGACATCAAGCAGTTATTAGCTTATATACCTCCGGTACATCATGCATATTTCGAAACACTGCCATATGCAGAGCATACTATCAGTATCTTGTAATTTTGACGATGTAATTAGCGTCTAAAATTAAATTTTATGTCTTGTCATGCGTATTTGTAAACAAAATTGGATTGAAATGAAGTATATTTTAAGTTATATTTGATTTTTCAAATTGAAATTAAACAATTTTTACAATTGTCTAATTTTGAAACTGATGTAAGTCCATTTACAGCCCATAAATATGTATTATTGTGGTCTAATTCGCCTAAAAGAAAACTATATAAACAAATTAAATATTGATAAAACAATAGAAACATTGCCAGACTTCATATAATTTGGCAATATTTTTTTAATTAACAGATATGCTAACATCTAATTTTTTTTGAAACAAGAGAAAATGGACTTACACCACTTTCAAAATAAACGGTCCATATGTTAATTTTAAGATATGTCAAAATTTATTTTTTACAACTTTATTTTTTACTTTTCATTGATGCTTTATATTTCACTGTATGTACCGAGTTTATTTTGTCTAAATTTTTTTTATCTTCTTTTTATATGCAGATTATTAAAGAAAATTCGGTTCAGCAAGTGAAAGACGAAGTGAAAATCCAGAGAGTCTGTGGCCACCACCCGTTCATAGTAGGCTGTCCCTCTCACTGGCAAAGTAGGAAACGGCTTTATATTGGTAAGTTCAACAAATAAAAATTTGTTTATATCAAATAAAATTTATAACAAATAAAAATGTATAACAAATAAAAATTTATAACAAATAAATATATAAATAATTTATAAATACGTATGTATACATAAATTAATAAATTCTACGAGATTAATTAATAAAAATTAATAAAAACAGTTTAATTTCTAAAAATTTCACTTTTAATGACTGTGCAATTCTAGCTAATTATGTTTACACACTGACATGTAAATTCATACATACAATTTAGCTAATTGAACAATATTTGTTGTGAACTTAATTTAATAATGTTATGTTGGTGATATCAATGGGTTCATTGAAAAATTAATCTTCACTCAAAAACAAATTTACATGATGCAACATCTTAATTTGCTTTAGTACTACACTCAAATAAATATGATACTGCTTAACAAGTTTGGGATTAAAATTGTACATAATATAACTGTTGCATTTGATTTTAATATGTAAGTATTGCAATAATAAATAATAATAATAAATAGCCACAATAAATAATAATAATAATTTAAAAAAATAATACTATAAAATAATAAGTGTATAATATTATTATAGATAACCTGCTCAATTGTTTATATTTTCAGTAACTGAATTCATCGAAGGTGGGGAACTGTTCCATCTGCTGAAGAAATATTCAATCCTTCCAAGAGAGCTTGTGCGTTTGTTTGTGGCAGAAATCGCTCTTGCAATTGGTAAGTTTTTCTAATATTTTTAATTATTGAAATTTATCAATTAATTTTAATTATTCAAAATTATCAAATATTTTTAATCATTCAAAATTATCAAATATTTTCATATTATTTATACACTTGAATTCAACAATATAAAATTATCATTACTAGAAAATTATTATCAGATTATTATTAATGTAAAATTATTAATATTAAATCATTTTATTAATGGTAAATTTCCCAACCTTAGCAAAGTTCACAACCAAAAGCATAGATCCTGCAGATTGACAGATTGAAGCTGTCATCTGCAAGAGGGCGCCTTTGAAACAGATACCTGTCAATCGGCGCTGTCATTTTCCTTATTATTATTGTTTATTAATATTTATTATTAATGTTTATTATTAATAATATTTATTATCATTAAACATCTCAAAATAGTTTACATACATAAATCTAATTCTCCAAACATTAACGTCATTTCAACGAATACCGGCACACCAAATTCCCATAAATACATAACGAAATAACGAATACTTCTAGACTTCCTGCACAACGCCGGCATAATCTACAGGGACCTCAAGCCGGAGAACATCCTCCTGGACGGCGAGGGACACGTCCAGCTGATCGACTTCGGCCTGTCCAAGTGGCTGTCGTATGGGAGCAAGACGAAGACGTTGTGCGGAACGTTGCGCTACTTGGGTATGATCACACTTTAGTTACCTCCGAAAGCAACGGTTGCACTGTTCACTCGCCGCAACATTCGCCCTTACGAGTAGCATCGAAGGACTCATCTCTCTATTTGTCTCTTGTGTATTCGATCGCCAAGTCACTCAACTTATCGATAAGGATACTCTCAGGATTTCCGAGCTGTGATTAAGAATAGGTGTTTTATTCGTTTCTATCGCTTAGTTTAGTAGGTTTGCTTGCATACTGTGGTTTTATACTTTCCCTTTCTTATTACGGTTGTTCGTTATTAATATTAGTTGAATTCAGTACCACTTATTGTTCATTAATATTACTATTCATTATCATTACTATTCATTAATATTACAATTCATTAACATTACAATTCATTAGTATTACAATCGATTAATATTACAATTCATTAAAATTACAATTCATTAGTATTACAACTGATTAATATTACAATTCATTATCATTACAATTCATTAGTATTACAATTGATTAATATTACAATTCAATAACATTACAATTTATTAGTATTACAATTGATTAATATTTCAATTCATTAATATTATAATTCATTAATATTATAATTCATTAATATTATAATTCATTAGTATTATAATTCATTAATATTATAGTTTATTAATATTATAATTCATTAGTATTAGAATTCATTAATATTATAATTGATTAATATTACAATTCATTAATATTATAATTCACTAATATTACACTTCGTTAATATTACAATTCATTAATATCAGTTCGTTAATATTAAAATTCATTCATATAAATTAATCAAAACAAACTTTGTTAATAACACGATCAGTTTCTACTCGGTAATCGGCGCGAGTGAAAATGAACGCGAGAACCCAAGTGTTCGACCTGACGATGGAAGGCCGGCAAGTGGACGAAGCGGTAGCGAGCATATTCCACACGGTCTTGTTCCACCGATCTTCGGGAAAGTTCCTCTACAACGCGGAAGGCAGCTACTCTGTCGGCTCGGTGGGCTACAGCGACGTAGATTGCAACTTTATCGACCTCACGTACGTCTGCTGCACGTCGCCGAGGCTCGAGCGGACCCTCAAGAAGGAGATTTCCGAGTTCTCGGAGATGATCCGCGGCTCGGAGAGCACGGGCATGGGCCAGATCAGCCTCGAGTTCTTCCAAAAGAAACCGAGCCGGTGGTTCCAGCCCGAGTGCATCCCGTGGGAGATCTGGACCGTCCGACTCGAGTTGATCTCGCTGAACAGCGAAGACGAGCGGCAGGTCTGCCGAGAGAAGGTCGGGGAGATTCTCACGGAGAAAATTTTGTACATCACCGAGGTCATGAACCGCCACGATTATCTGCCTAAGATGCCGAGTCAATCCGAATTAGAGCTCATCTTCGACACTTCGTACCCCGACATCCAGCCTTATCTCTTTAAGTTGCATTACTCTAGTGCGGGTCCGTCCTCCAGTACCTCCGTCGGGTCTACCATGAAGAAACTGATTAAAGAAACTCTAGCTTTTTAATTACTTTAATTTACTAGTGAATACGTTGAGTGGAATCAACTTTGTGATTTACATAACCTAGAAACGTCACTGTCACTTTGCCTTTTCAGTGACAGATTGAAAGAGAGAAGGAAAATGACAGCTGACATGTGCACAACAAGAAAAAAAGATAGGTACCTACCTAATAATAATAAATGTAACCGAAATGTCATGAAGTTGATTTCACTTAGACTTAACGAATACACACACATTTTTTTGTACAATAAGCAGGTACAATAAAAACGTCAATTATTGTGTGTTGTATTTGTTTCGTCATTTCAACATTTTTTAAAATTATTTCAACAATATTTAAATTGTTTTTAACCTAAATCAAAACAAATTTTTACAATTAATGTGTTTCTTACGATTGCTTATATCTAAGTAGTTCTGTTCCTTTTGAACATAATTTAATTAATATTTAATTAGTTTACTAATTTAGTTCGCTATTAAGTATAGTTTTCAAAATGCACTTAGGGACAACAATAATAATACATTTTAGGTGTATGTGTTAATTAATATATTGAGATAATAAGCTTCTGAAGCAAAGCTGCGAAAGTACAAGTTCATTAATGTGTTGTTGGGCCCTCAAATTAATTACTACGTACCGTTATATTTAAAAATTAGGATTTTTTAGAACTCCTACGAATTTTTTTTTTAGATGTGTTTTCGTAAAATTTTATGTATGTATTTTAGACGTACCGATCTAATTTTATATGCAAATCTAATTTTGTATGGAACTTTAATTTTTATGCAAGTCCAATTTTGTACGCAAATCTAATTTTATAACGCAAGTCTAATATAAATCTAATTTTATAATACAAATCTAATTTTATAGTGCAAATTTCAACGTTTTATGTGATATTAGTGAAAATTAATTTATTTGCGCGAATTTGTTGAGTTTCTCTCGGGCGGCGACTCTCCGATTGTGATTTAAACTGAGGAACGGGAGCTCAGTTCGTCGGCTTGTGTGGCATAAAATGAATGTGGAATACCCTTGAATGAATTTTATTATCCTGATGTTTGGAACAACGATGTAACTAGCACTAAAACTATAACGATAATTTCTTAATCGTCTAAGGCGTCATGTTTTAACCTTTCTGCCTTAAATGGTGATTGTGTAAATAGCACCAATTCGGTTGAATTATGAATTAAGATATGGAAAGTATTTTAGTATTCTAGGTTTAGGTTCGTATTGCACGTGTTAATGAGAACTAGGAAGGCACCTTTTTCTTTGAAACGAATTCATGAAATTGGTTTTTTGAAAATTCTTTCTTGAATTACAATTTCTTCCTATTAAGTTTCCTACATAATTTTTTCTTGTTAAGTTTCCTATTTAATTTTTTCTGATTAACCTCGTCCTATTAATTTTTTTCCATCATTGATTATTTCCTTCCCTAAAAATTTTTAATTTTGTGTTTTGTGTATTAATGATTCGCTTCTGGTTAGAAGGACCAAATTTCGACTTTTATTTTAGGAAAAACCGTTCGATATACTTCTTAAGGCTATTAATATAACATGACGTATAGATCTCGGAAGCCGAATATTTTATTAAAGCTATGTACTAAGAAGCTTAACCCACTTAATCACATATGCAAGCAAATCTTTATTATAAGTAAAGGTAATTCAATAAGTGTGTTAACGATAAATATGTGAACCTGATGACGAAGTACCATGAAGTTAAATGATAGTAGCTGTACTTATATTAGTTTGTTGATATTATAAATATTAAAGTGGTTCTATAAATGCAGATGAATAATATTATATTGTGTGGCGTGACAGTGACGGATGTTTTGTGAGGACTCTAACAAATAAACTTACGTTAATTTTAATGCATTTCTAACGAGCACTGTGTGTTAAGTTAGGTTTCTTTACTCTTAGAGTGACTACTAAATTATATCGTAGAGTTTTTAATAACAATCAAGTTCTGATGTACATACCTGTGTATAGTGTAGAATAATTTTAATGTTGTGATTTTAAGTCAAAAATAAAGACTTATTTATTTTATACCTTTAGAATAATGTCTAGAGTAAGATCGTCAAATACACTTTCTGTTTCTTTTTTAGTTGGTTGTTTTCATTTTGCTTTCCGGATTACTTCTCACACTAGTTTTAAACATGTTCCACTGTTCATCCATCCATTCTTTCTTTTATTTATTTGTTTGTGTGCTTTTTTGTTTGTTTGTGTGCTTTTTTTTTGGTGTTTGTGTGTTTGTTTGTTTGTCCTTAGTTTGTTTGTTCCTTAGTTTGTTCGTTCATTCTTTTGTTCATTCATTCCTTTGTTCATTCATTCCTTTGTTCATTCCTTTGTTCGTTCATCCCGTTGTTTTTTCATACTTTAGTTCCTTTGTGTGTTCATCCCCTTCTTTGTTCATTTATATGTTCGTTCATTTCTTCATTATTTTATCCGCATAAATAGTCGGGCGAATTCTAAAAACCGTTGCGAAAAATATTTTCATGTGAATAGTGCATATGGTGTTGCAACAGAGAACGAACATTGCAGGTAAGTGTTCTTGTTTGTTTCAGCTCCAGAGGTAGCGAGTCTTCGACCTTATGGACATGCTGTTGACTGGTGGAGTCTCGGAGTAATAGCCTGCCTTATGCTGACTGGCCAGGTAGGATTTGTTTTCTATCATAATTTTTTATTGTTTATTTCAAACTTTGTTATCATGATTAAGCGGTTCTTTTTCATTTTTATTTAAAATTTGTTATCGTGAATTGTTTTCGAAAGAATTTTGTATCGGCGTTCCAAAAATGATTCGCTTGATACAGTTGTAGTGCGCGCAGCGGGTATCTATTCTATGACAAAGTACATAATGGGCACAATTCTGTTTGATATTGCTATGTAACAACTTGGTTATATAACAATAAATGTGGTAATATAGCAGCGAGAGTATTTTGTTCAGTAGTAACTACCAACTTCTAAACAACGAACAGAACCTGAAATTGTCAAACTTGACGTTTAGTTTGGTTATGGACTACAAACTTTTCTGTTTGTTTGTTGGTAGTTACTACTGAACAAAATACTCTCGCTGCTATAGTACCACATTTATTGCTATACAACCAGGTTGTTACATAGCAATATCAAACAGAATTTTCTGTTAACCCCTTGGGTCCTGATTTATTTGAACTTTTTTAACATATTGAACGTATTTATTTTTTTTATAATATCTTAATAAATACATTTATTTTATAAATCTAACCAAAATATATTTTTATTCAGAAGACAAGTAAATGAATACAAGATTGATTAAAATAAACAAACAAGTTACATTTTAATAATTTTGAAGAATGTGATACTTTTCAAAGCAGCTTGGCAGATTCAAAGGCACTTTGCATCGCCAGGTAGTCTCTTTTCTTACTTTATGGTAGTAACAAACGCGGCATCTTTTCGTAGGATGCTGTTTTGTGTTGGTTGGAGGAATATTCTCCGGAAAATGTCCCCAATGTTTCGCCTGTAAGCGAAGTGGCGTTTCACAAATTGAGGGATTGCTAAGG
>JAWQRP010004358.1:0-11991 GCA_033557875.1 Quadriops clusia | reverse complement strand
TTTGAGGGGCTGTATCTCCCTAGGGGTTGAAGATCGGACAGGGGTCAATAGGGACTTTTCAGCTTCTTTTGGTGAGTACTATATGTGGTGTAAAGGAAGGGGTGTAATTTTGAAACGCCCTGTATAAATAATATAAATAGATTAAAGTCAATTTCAAAATAAAAGATTCAATTAATAGGAAGAGTCATTGCACTAACCTGCCTGGCCAAATGTTTTCTTGAGCTTTCTCCGTTTTTCGTTTTTTGATTCGTTTCTTGCGCTTCCATAAATTCTACATTTCTCAGTGATGGATCAGTGAATTTGCCTTGAAGTTCACTCATGTCCTCCGCCAGTGGCTTCTGAATTAAAAGTGGCAATAGAGCTATTTATAATGGGATTGATCGACGATAAGATATTTCACATAATTAAACAAATAAATCGGAATAAATACTGACGTTGGTAGGTTTTTACCGTCATAACACTTAAAGTAAAACTTTTACAAAGGCGCACATGTGTTCGAAAATGAGGTGATATTACCTGCTCGAAAATTAATTCAGACATTGTTATTGTCTAATTGCACAATGAAAAATGAACGTCAGCATGTTGAGGTTCGAGGTATCGAACTAACCAACTTCCGACGTGCAAGCATGTATCTGTATTTTTAGTAAATAGTTTATGGACATTAAAACTAATTTAAAATGACTGTGATGGCCTGTACATTGCGAATGATTTACCGTTAGGAGCGTTGTGTAGATGTTGAACTTTGCTTTTGTCTATTGAAACCTGTTAAATAACAAAGTATTCCGAACATAAAATCGACGATAATTTTTTACGTTTATACATATGTATGCTTAAATGAAAATTAGGTATTTAAATTTTAAGACCTATAATTGTAGTTAAGTATTCTTTGTTGCAAACACAATAACTTAACAATTCGATTTTATCAACGAAATCACTCATAGATACACAGATATAAATATAACCATATATTTAAATTTCCCGCACTGAATCGGACCGGCAAGTCATATTGGTAACCTTAAATTAACAATTTGTATATTGCCTAACAATTGGTGGGTTGCACCTCTAACGTATACAAAACTAATTAATAAATGGAACTACCTGCAACGATTCCCTTTCGTCCATCATTTAGGATTTATTATGTCCTTCAACTATTACATTTTTGTTGAAATACAACGCACAACTTCATAACCTGACCCAAATCGAATACCGCACACCACGTGGTTGTTAAGTCCCACCTCCTCACATCGCGTGGTTCATTTTAAGCCAAAACTTGAATGAAAATTAAACTTAAAACAACAGGAAAGCGTGTTAAAAGACGCCAGGGATCTAAATGTAGACTATTCTAACGTTTAAAGCGGGAAATGAGTATCAGGGTCAAGTTTGAATCAAAATGAGGTGACTTGTGTTGGGCTCCTTCCTCGTTTATCGATTTTCGCTTGCGCTGTGCTCGTACCTATACCGGGCTCGGACAAAAAGTTGTTTGAACTATTCGGTCGGATTCTTGGAATTATTTCGCTTTTTTACTTTTGCAAACAAACGGAAACCAAGGTGGTCATTGCGTTTATTTTCGGATTGTAGTAATGTAGGAAGATAATATAATGTGCTGCGAAGCATAGAGTGATATCTACCTAGCGATTTATATCTAGGTAAATTTATAAATATGTATAATCTAAATTAATTCACCTTCTTTAAGACAGTTTCAGTTATGCGTCACTAAGTACCTATTCTTTTGGGAAATAAGCGGTGATTGCAAAATTCCATAATAACAACTTAATTGCTCATTAAACTAAAGAGGTAGCCTTTACATTCTACAGATTAGTTTTAATCTGAATGTGATAAGCGGGATCTATAAATGCTTTGATTGGAAAAATCTCAAGTCGACTTTTACTTAATTTATTTAGGTGACTAGATATTTATAATCAATATCTGCATTTATTACTAAAATATAAGGATCAATTAAAATTTTAAACCATTTCCTTAGAATATGTGATAAGATGTTGTCAAGTATGGAAAAGTGTATTCAAATTACAAGTACAGGAAGAAATAATAAAACGAGGGAAGCAGTCCTTGGATTATTTTGAAGCATCTTATGTTAACCTTATGTAGAGAACATTGAGATATTTCGATCAACCGCTTATAGAACACGTGTTAGTAAGAAATTTATTGATAAGAATCTATAGAAATCCTTGAAACTAATTGCTTCAAATTTTAATCATATATTCCCTAACATATGCGCAATAACTAGTGTTAAAATTACATTTTCTTCAATAAAACATACTTCTAAAAATTAACTTAACAAAAGAAACTCACTCCCACGGAATAACATCAAAAATTATTTTCAAGTTCCACTAAAGTCTTTCCCTTTGTTTCGGGCAGTATGAAATACAAAGCCCCCGCCCCAGCAAAACAAGAACATCCGTACAATGCATAACTTACATCTAGTCCCCAGTTTTCATACATAGATGGCCCTACCTTCAAAACCACGAAAAGGCACAAAAATGAAACAAAGGCCCCTATAGCTCCTCCCATACTTCTCATTTTTTGCTTATAGAGCTCACCCTCGAGCACGTAACTGAGCGCAATTACTCCAGCTGTTATGCACCAAATGTACAAAAGCATCATTACTAAGATGATGATAGGTTCTACGGAATCCGTCTTATTTAAATACATTAACAAGGAGATGACCAAAAGACAAAACCCGGAGGATATCGCGCTCACGAAGCAGTGCGGTCTTCTTCCTATTTTCTTCGCCAGGAAGCAGCCGAACAGTGTAGCACCAATTCTCACCACGTCCATTATTATGGTGACTAAGTATCCATCTATCGTTTCGAAGGTTTGCTCAGCTATGGAGACTGAATAATATTCCACAGCATTCGCCCCGGACCATTGGGCTGTAAGTAGGTACACAGTTGAGACCAAAATAGCTTTCAAAAAAGCTTTATCCTTGAAGTAGTGCAACTGTCCCAAAAGGACGGTTTTGTTCATTTCCTGATCAGCGTATTTTGCTACCATTTCTTGGAACTCGTGGTCAACGACCGGTGATTCCCCACGAATCCAATAAAATTCCTTCCTCGCGGATTCAACTTTCTTCATGCATAGCAACCAGCTGGGCGACTCAGGCAAG
Organism: Quadriops clusia; assembly: GCA_033557875.1. Taxonomy (NCBI): domain Eukaryota; kingdom Metazoa; phylum Arthropoda; class Insecta; order Coleoptera; family Hydrophilidae; genus Quadriops; species Quadriops clusia. The sequence continues at coordinate 8,867 of JAWQRP010004358.1, read as the reverse complement.
AAAATAACAGCAATAAAACTTATAACGGGAACAATTGAACCAATCAATGCTACTAAAGCCCAATTTAAGTAAGTTCCTAGAATATGCACTATTAACATCCCTACGGTGATCCCTAAGTACAAACCCATGAGGAAGATGCCTCTGTATTGGGGATCCGTAGTTTCAGCAAGGTAAGCTGAGGTTGAAAGTATCTTTGCCCCGCTGCAAAACCCAGTCATGAACCTCCCAACTAAAATTAAAGTTATGTCACCAGCGAAGTAAAAAATAATCCAACTAGCCGAAAACAAGGGACAGAAACAAAGAAGGGTTGTTTTTCGGCCTAAATATTCCAGAGAAGTCATGGCCAATAGTGCTCCAAACGGCATGGATAACACCTGTATGGAAGCTATCCATGATTCGTCGTCCAAGTCGATTTGAATTTTACTGTTTGGGCTTGTCAATTGGGGAAGTAAAATTGTTGAGTAGCCAGATACGTATCCTCTTACAAAAATTATCGAGAATACTGAAGCAGCTATAAATACCTGAAATAAGAATAATCAAACTATATAACTAAATAACCAATTGTATTATATCAGATACTCTAAAAAATCTTACCTGTCGAAAGAAATACACATTTTTAAATTTAGCATGTTTAAGTTCTATGTGATCCAAGTTCATGACTTGATTATGGGCCTAGGAATCAGTTCGGGGTTAACTAATAAATGATTTGTAGTTTTTCTAACAATAAATTTTTATCATATTTTGTCATTATATCTCTGTGAGTACCAATCGATCAGAAATTTAATCTTCAGATTTTGATATAACAAATGCATATATATGCCAGTTGTTTAAAATAAAGTCGATTTAAAAACAATAAATTATAAATAAATAAAGAAAAAATAACGACTAGCTCTGCGGTTTAAAATTGTTTTCGATTTCTAAAAGGGTTTTTCCTTTCGTCTCCGGTAGAATAAAATACAAAATTCCAGCGCCTATAAAGCAGACGCATCCATTAATAACATAAATTCCATTCATCCCCAAACTTTCGAGCATATAAGGAGATGCTTGAAGAACCGAAAATAAAGATAATGCTGACAAACTGTTGGCTAAGGATTGGCCCAAAGCGCGGACAGTCAGAGGAAACAATTCCCCTATTATCACGTATATTAAGGACATCAACCCGATATTGGACAAGCTGACGTACAGCAACATCGCTAAAAGTAGTACTTCTGGAGGTATGCTCCAACCATTGCCGTTCAGGTATAGAAGAAGGGCTAACAAAAACAGACTTATTCCTGTTCCTATAGTGTTGACGATTATGTGAGATCTTCTTGAAATGTACCTTCCAAGAACTACGGATAACAGAGAACAAAACACTCTGACGCTATCCATTATAACGGTAGTGAGGTATTCATCCAAACCAGGAAAAGTTTTCGATGAGAATATAACTGAATAAAAGAGCAGAGTTTGGGAACCTGACCAGGAGACGGTCATGATGAACACCAAATACACCAAAAGAGGTTTTAGTAGAATTGGCGTGCAAAGGTACCGAAATTGAGCTCGATATACGGATACTCCACCAACTTCTTGTGCAGCATTCTCAATCATTTTCTCCAATTCTTCTTCCTCCTTAGGCCCTGTTCCTCTTGTCCACCGAAAAGACTTCCTGGCCTGTTCTGTTTTTCCATGAATGCAGTACCAAGCGGGAGACTCCGGGATGTAGCAGAGAAGCAAAAGAACAGGAAGGGAGAAAATTGCTGCAAATAAAGCAGTGTCTTTCCAGTGGAGGTATGTTCCAACAATATGGATAATCAACGCTCCTGTGGTGATTCCCAGGTTGATTAGCACAAGGAGGGCTGCTCTATACTTCGGGGCAACGGATTCACCAACCAAAATAACACAGGGCACTACCACAAACCCAACCACAATCCCGCCTATCACCCTTCCAATTAGAAGCATTTTGGCGTCTTCAGCAAAGTAGATAATAAGCCAACTTATGCACCACAGAGGACACGAGATGATATTGCTAATTCTTCGACCCAAGGCCTGAATGAAGAGAATGCTAATCATTGCTCCAATTGGAGCTGGAAGGGTCACTGCAGATGTGATCCATGCTTCTTGGTCAGTGTCAATGGAGAAAGTACTTGAGTTATCTTGGAGACTTGGAATTAAAGTTGCAGAGTATCCATTTGTGAATCCTCTCACCAATGTTATCACAAATGGACCAATTGTTATTAAAATCTAAAACGATTGTACATCATTTATAACTGACCCTAATCTTATTTTTAAAGGGACACTTACTTGCCTAAATAAGTAAATTCGTGGAGTCTTCACAGATTCTTCGTTTATTCCTTGCTGCTGCCCTTCTTGATCACTTTGGGATTTTTCTGTTATTTTTTCGTCCATGTTTTAGCGGATGTCTACACTGCATTGGTCTACCATGTTAATTGCGACTGTTTCCAATACTTGGTACTTCAAAATGTAGATAAAATGAGATATAAACGATTAAACTTTTTCTCATAGATTTGTGTAGCGATCGCTGTGAAAACTAAAGAGGTTGCCAAGTAAAATGTTTACTTAGTTGTTTCCTGTACATTTTGCACAATAAGTGCTTTTATACGCCATTAATTGAATATCATGAAAGATACGGAAAAGGTCGTCTGAGTCCCCCGTATCTTTGAACTTAAATTTATGTTTAACGGAATTTATCCCGAGCACAAAGACAAGTTACGTGAGTTGCTTTATTTTGAGGACTTTCCTTATCAATATTGTTTGTTTGCTTGAATTTTATTCTAATCGTAATTACCCGCTAATTACTTTAGGGAAACAAACGTCGAACAAATTACAACGGATTTATGTTACATGTTTAATATCACAAAAAATACTTGGACTTGCAATTCATTATAGATGAATATTTAAAAAATTGATATGAAACTCCTTGTTGTTGTGGTTTTCAAGTTGTCCAAACCATTAGCATTAGTTAATACTTGTTATTTTGCTGATCTCTGGGTTCATTTTCCATACCTTCCTCGATGTCGTGCAGAATTCTTCCTTTCGTTTCCGGTAAAATAAAATATAGGGTCACAGTACCAACTAAACATGCAGTACCATATATGGTGAAACAGGCTTCGGTTCCCCATTCTGAAAACATAAAAGGGGCTGTTTTTACAACGCTGAACATGGCACAAAACGAACCAATTGCTGAAAGTGCACTTCCAGGCCCTCTTGATTCTACGGGAAGTATTTCTCCAGTAAGCGTCCATGGAATTGGTACTAAACCAATGGTGACGAAACCTATGAACGAGGCTAGTAAAACTAGGAATAAAATTCCTTCTCCTGCTGCGTATTTCATTGCAGCAATTCCTAATAAAGAAACAGTAGTTCCAAACCCACTGAGGAGAGTGATCTGACGTCTTCCCATCTTCTCAATTAGGTAACAACTCAACGCGGAGAAAAATAATCGAACTGAATCAATAATGTACACGTGACTTCTGTAAGTTTGCCCAGTTGCATGTTCGGCCAGAGCAACCGCATAAAATGTAATAACGTTATGTCCCGCCCATTGTGAAGTTATGTTACATACGGTTAATACGGCCAATGCTTTTAGGAAACCTGGGTCCAAGAGACGTTTACATTTTTCTTTGAAAGAAACTGACTTCTCGGAATCCTTCTTGATTTTTGCTAAAATTTGCTCTAACTCTTGGTCTGCTTTTTTAGAGTTTCCCCTTATCCAACGGAAAGCCATCGTAGCTTGGTAAGTTTTGTCTTTCTGAGCTAACCAGGTTGGAGATTCTGGTACATAGTACAGTGGGATTATGCATAGTAGAGGCAGTATTGCACAGATTCCCGCTACAACCTTCCAGGTGAGGTAGGCTCCCATTACGTTCACACAGAGAATACCAAAGGTTATGCTGAAAGTCAGGCCCCCTAGGAGGAAGCCCCTGTATTTTGGATCTGTAGACTCTCCTATGTAGATTGACAATGGAGGAGCTGAAAAACCACTTGCGGCACCTGTTAAAAGTCTTCCTACGAAGATGAGGGTGATGCCGTCTGCGAAAATGAAACAGCACCAGCCTAACGCAAAAGGGACGGTGCACATCATAATGCTCGCTCTTCTTCCATAGAATTCCATGAATATGCTTCCTAGGATGCAGCCTAGTATCATAGGGGGTATAGCTAGGGAAGCTGAAAATTACGAAAACAATTATAATGTTGCCTTTAATTCAATTAACGTAAAGGAAATTTGCAAAATTCGAAGCAAATATAAAAGGAATTTGATAAGTACATACCGAGCAGTCACCCAAAAAAGAAACAAGATTTATATTCTGTACACATGTGGGTTGGTAATGTTGCCTTCTTTTGCTAGGTAACTAGGCTTACTTGACCCTTTTTTTGCTCAGTTGGCAAGATGAAGTTTAAAACAAAACCATCGTAGCTAAGAGAATAATTGCTTTCACTAACTAAAGACATGAACCATCTGAGAGTGTATAAGGATTTGATAGAACAGGTACTGACGGACCCTGATTTTATTTCCAAGACTTGGTGTCACAACAATGACCCTGTATTATCAGCAGTCCAGTCAATGACACGGTGATCACCCAGGCAAGAAAGAACATTGCATATGAAGTCAAACTTGAAGACCATGGAACCATCACGCTACTAATTAAGCAGTTTTTTCAATATAAAAGTCATTGAAGTTTAGTGAGCAAAAAAAAACGGTTAAAATATCGGCGATCGAGGAACTGGTTGCTAGATGTTGGTAAAATATTTGCATAAATTTTAGAGTTTTTAGGGGAACAAAAAAACTCGTTTTTTTTGGGTACCTCCTCGTATACCAACAGAATAAGTAAGACAAAAATTCGATATTACCTATCCATGATAGTTCCTCTTCTGAAACGTGAATAGTGCTATTTGCGTCACGAAGTTGGGGCAGTAAACTGGCAGAATACCCGCTCGTTAGTCCACTAACAACGGCGAGGATCAACGGCCCCGCAGCCACGAGTAGCTGAAAAAAGTACAAATTTTATTTTCCAGATAATTGCAATAGAAATATTTGAAGTGGTCTCGTTTAGACATTCCTGGAAGCTATTATCCCCTCGACAATGGCCTCGCTCCCGGAGATATATAGCAATTGCGTGCATTTCCAATTCTTTAATGTGCAGAAAGTATAAAATGGGAAAAACGAGGAAAATCGTTCATAATCCTTCGTCCGTTTATGTTCAAGAAATTACAAATTACATTCCTATGCACAATATTAACACATCCTTGAATTTCTACATCGCTTCATAAGGTATTATGAAAACAATTGAAATAATTCTCACCTGCTTTCCAATAGGAACTTTCTCGGAAATAGCTCCGATGGCCTTCAGGTAAAACTCTCCGGTGTCTTCATGTTGGTCTATTTCTTGTTTGGAACCCAGTTGGAAAATGCATTGAGGATTAATTTCAAACTTTCCTTTGTTGACCATTGTACTTTTTGCTATTTACATAAAATTACACGTCACTTAAAACATATTTAATGCTGGTCACTTTTTTTTGTCGCTCGGACGTAGACTAGTGAGTATTTGACGTTAATTTAATCACAGAAATATTAGAGAAAACAACTTAATTACATCATAATTCAAACACCAGGAAATACTTAGTAGGCAGTAACAGTTTGAAGTGCTGATTAGATGTACAAATCTTTTCTTTTGGAGAGATGCCAAACAATTAGGAGAGAGGACAAAAGAAAACCTCTAGTAGATTGGTCTCGGAGTAATTAATTCGTGATAAACGCAGTGATAGCATATAATGATGACCTGTGTGTGGGTTGGCATCTACTAGAGAAGGGGAAAGGCTATCGAGACATGTGATTTTTGTTTTAACAATTTTTCTCAAACATTGATAATCAAATGTAATTCATAAACGGAACATTAATCGAGCAAGTCGACCCCCAGATTTTATGAGTATCGTCATAAGTCCGGTTATGACATAATTTTGATAACATCAGTAACCTTAATTAAGTTCCGAAGATGCGAAAATGACGTTCCTTCATATTGATACCTTTTACCATAACTAATATAATAATAGATAAAAAAACTAAATCGTGAATAAAACGGATATAAAACTATGTACACATTTGGTGCACGTGTCTCCCCCCTGGAACTTTACAAATCAATAGCAATCGGAATAGATCAAATATTTTAAGTCAAATAAAATTTGAGGGAATCGCAGGAACTCGTCTCGACCCGCCATCGCCGGAATTACCATTTGCTTGCTTGCTGCAAAATACATTAGGGAAGTTCTAGTTGATGGATTTTAAATCCTTCCAAGGCGAACTGCGTTTAAAGTTTCCGCGAGGAATCCACTACAACTAACTTAATAGACTTACATTATGTTGCGAAAGTTTTTAACTCGGGAAACTCGGATGCATTCTTGATACATTTTAAGTGATCCCGCATTCTTCTGTTTTAGGTCCGTCATCCGGCCGCCTGGATCTGCTTTCAACAGGACAGTGAGGAAGGACGGTAAGGACAATGTTTTTTTCGGAGATGTGCCCAAGAAAAGAATGCAGTACTTCAAAGACTGGGGGAATACGTTGTTCCTCGTCCGGTGGAGGTGGATCCTGTTGAGCCTTTTCTTGGCAAATTTTACGTGTTACGTGGTTTTCGCATTCATGTGGATGGGGGTGGCTTACTACAACAAAGATTGGGAATGGCCTGACAATAAGGATAAATGTGTTGTTGGAACAACTGCTTTTACTGGGTACCTTCTTTTGAGTATAGAAAGCTTGACTACCATAGGATTTGGAGCTATTTATCCTGTGGATTGCCATGGGGGGTGGATGATCTTAACACTGCAGCACATGACGGCTTTCGTGATAGAGGGAGCTCTGGTTGCTGCTGTGTTTGTGAAGATTTCCAGACCTTACTCTAGGGATCAATTGAATTTGTTTAGTAAAAAAGCAATCGTAAGTATTTTAAGCATTATTTCATTCTGTGAATAGAAAATATTGTTTATGGAACGCAGGTTTGCTTAAGAGACGAAAAGCTTTGCTTAATGTTTCGCATACGGGATGCTCTTGGTCAATATTGGATGAAAACAGAATTGAAAGCTTACTTTTGTCAGAGTAGAACCACGTTGGAAGGAGAGGTTTTACCTAATTTTGTCTCCCCTCTCAAGTTGGAACCTTTTGGTGAATTAATTTGGCCTGTTGAAGTGGTTCACGTCATTGACAGAAGTAGTCCATTATGGGATGTTTCTGCGAAGGATTTGCTTATTTCCAGGTAGTATGGAGACTAATTTATATCATTATTTTCGATTTTTTTTAAGTATTATAGATTGGGAAAATATTAAATTTCAGGTTCGAAATAATAATAACAATCGAAGGGGATTCGATACTAACGGGAGAACCATCTCAAACCCAAACATCGTACTTGAGCTCAGAGATTCTCTGGGGCAACAGATTTGTTTCTTGTATTAAGTTCGATGATGAAGGGGAGATTTATGTGATAGAAGGGAAGAAATTCAACGCTACGACCATTTGCGATATTCCTCTTTGCAGCGCTAGTCGTTTGACGCAAGTTTTGGAGGGTATCAAAACTTCATCAAATACAAGTAGTAGCTTATAAAAAAAGTAATGTGAGCAGAGCATTTACTAAAAAAACATTTTTAATTAAGATAAGCAGTAAATTCCTTAAGTTGATCTACGTCTAGTTTATTCCATGTCCTTCCAATGTAGGAAACGGGAATGGGGAAAGGAAGAAATTCCTAACGCAGAAAAGTAGTTCCGGCACGTCTCTGCTTATTGATGTTTTCTTTAATATCAAATAACACGCACTGTTTAGTTCCGACCTCAGTTTCCATTAGATTACAAAAGGAAAATCTCGATTTCAGGTCAGGTAGTTCGAAATATAACTGGCAATCTTGGGGAAACTCCCCCGGGTTTTAAATATAGTAAATTTAAAACCTAATCTAATTGTCACGACAGATATATTCTCAACATTTTGTTTGTATTCTGCTTTAATTCGGGAAAAGTTGCCTTGAATTCAAATAATAATGAAGCGCTCAATGTGTTGTAGAGCTGAATGTGTTGTTGCTTTTTCCCAACAGCCTTAATCCAATATAGGCAACCAAATATTCATATAAGCTGTATTGGTGCAATCGGGTGATGCATCACGTGAGAAAATAATATTTTAAACCGCAACAAAAGAATAGTTTGCCCTATCTCTAGCAAGTATCTGGCGCCCCCTACCCCCAGGGAAATTACCCATATGAAAAACCCTAGCATTTGCTGAAAGTGGAAGAGTTTTAAAGAGGACCATCAGTCAACGAGGGGAGCAAATGTCAATATCTCACGCGGGCGGATCCAAATGCCAATACAGCCATCGCAAAAAATAACCGGAAATTTTATTCAAAAACTCGCGCACGTTTAATAAGTAAAAAGAAGGATGCATCCCATCTCGAATTCCGCCCAGCCGTGAGTACGTCAGAACTGGGATACTTTCCGTACACATCCTATTTGTTCTGAGAGGCTGACATGTTATTTTATGCGGACGGCAGTTGCATATAGACATGCAGGAAATCGTAGGACGTCTCCCCCGGGACATGCCGAACAAACTGGACGATGTTATCTCGTTTGCATATGCATATCAAAACAAATAAATAAGCATAGTGCAGGTAAAACCCAATTTTTTGCCCATTTGAGATACTGACTTTGCGTCGAGTTGCTATTATAATAGTTTTTAGGGCGTAGGGGGAAGTTGCCATGATCGTACCGGTCTCCTAAATCGTACCTCATCTAAAATTCGCTTAATATCGAATTATAAGCACAGTTAATGCCGTCTCTAGAAGTATAGTGACTTATGTTTACTATACAGGGTGTTCAAATAAAACATGTTTATAAAAAA
>JAWQRP010004357.1:0-11991 GCA_033557875.1 Quadriops clusia | reverse complement strand
CGATTTTTTCATAGTGGCGCAACCATCGATACACATTCACCATAGAAATCACACTCCTTAAAATGGGAAAATTACCGACGGACGTACGTACGTACGTACGTTACAACGGCAATTATGTTTGTTGATGCACAAGACAAAGAAAATGTATTAGTAAAAAAATCATTCCAAGTCGCAAATTGTTAACAGCTATTGTGTTTTAAGTACGTGGTTCTCGTCTCTTCGCTTAGATCTTCGTATAAGCACATATATGTGGTATGTGTTCATAAAAAAAATTGGACATAAGAGCGCAGTTTCAACGATGCCTACAGAATATAAATGCGTATGCAGATACAATCATTTATAACCTTATTATTAAGCATATTATTCTCGATTCTCTGAATTCCCGGCCACGGCCCTGGTAGTGTTAATGACGGCGCGTTTCCAAGAATGCACGCACATAACCATATACACAAACAGCCCGAGGAAAACACGATGTTTTGACGAGAAACACCTGTTTCTCGGCGAAAACACCGTCTGTATGATACCTGACCGGCGAGCGCGAGCCAAAAGAATGCATCGATGAGCCGCGGAATCAAAACAGCATGTGGCCCACAAATAAAACAGAGAGCCTCTTGTTTTAAGAGTAATTTTTACGGGCACGCCCACGCACATCCTGTCCGTCGAAGCCGCAGCGACAGCCAGACAGTGCGAAGAGACTTGCGTGGACCGGGGACCAAAAGGAGAAGCAAAATTTTTATTTTACGGACGTCCATCTGTTAGTGCACTTTCATGCTTGTCTGCCACAACACCGATCTTTATGTTTTATTGGCTGCGATACGGCCCAGGTGAAAAATTGCGCCGTAAAGCACTCCCGCGATGGAGAAGATGAAGCCCCCAAGATTGATGCACTGGGCCTACATGCGGCCGATTTATGATATTGCTTTTTGGTACATGCATTCATCAAGAAAGAAATTTCTTGGTACGGCGGTGATGGCGAAAAATTCGGAATGTAAAGTAATTATTTATATAAAAAAAGAATCATTTCTTAAATAAAGAAACCAGAGCAAGGATCGACGTTTTTCATGCCAATCTATATAAGCACCTAGTAGGGGCTTGTCATCATAAAAAAAGAACTAAGTAAATGATTAAGTCATGACTTGGTCAATGTAACCTAACTGGTTATTATCACTAAGAATATTTGAGAATTTAAAAAATCAATATGGTACAGTGTACGTGTATAGAATACATTACTTCAAGAAAAAACCGAGTGCAACTATAGACAACGTTTAAATAATATTTAAATATATATATATTTTTAACATATGTTAAAATCGTTTAAGATGGAATTGCTCTGGTTTATAAAAATCGGGAAATTTAAAAAAAGAACTCTTATATGTACTGTATGAAATTGTTTACAGAACAAAAGTAGATAAATAGGTTTTTGATAAAACTTTGCAAAAAAAATAGATTTTGGAAAGAGCATTTAAACTCCCGTGCTTTACTCCTGTGTCGTTTTGGTATAAAGTGGTACTTGTGGAGAACTCACCTGACATTCAAGCATGGCCACCTAATCGATGGACGACAAATACAAACAACTATTGATATTTATTGCCCATTTAATTTAAAATGATAAAAAAACGCAACGATAAAGTACAAAAGGCATCTACTAACGACAAAAAAATTGTGTATACGCCATATAGGTATGCTCTATAGAGCATGAAAGGAAAATTTCTGTGGCAAAAGCCAAAAAATAACCTTTCTAGGATAACATTAACCCAGAACAAAAATAGTTTGCAATGAAAAGTTAACAAGGCTAATACATAAACCATCATTTTATTTGGGATGTGAATTGGCGTAACGACCACACGAACGTGGAACCAAAATTAAATAAGATTAATTATTGCAATATGTGGAACAATAAGCTTACGTATATGGAAACGTAGCTTAAACAACAACAAACAGCAAGAAAGGTGGCATGAAGGGATGCACGAACAGGAATAGATTGATAGATGAATATATCAAAAATGAACCACAGATATCTATAATAACCTAAATCAAAGGATAAACGAAAACAGAAAATAGGCAAAACTAACAATCGACTGCCACTAAAATCACTAACATAGGTAATTTTAAAATTAGTCGACATTTTCACAGGAAGAACAAACGTAATTTATAAATACCTTTGGTCGGATCTAAACCACTTCTGGAAACGTCTTTTCTTCAAAATTTCCTTCACTTTTTCATTTTTATCACATGTGATCATGATGCATCATTGTCCAGATTCTCACGAGAGAAACTTACACAAACGTCAATGATGACAGACAGGCAACTGCCATTAACTTCAAATGCGGACATCTGATTGGTTCCCTGGGTTAGTTCCTTCTTTCGCCACAACAAATGATCGCGCGAAAATTAAAAATAATTCGAATTTAAATCAACCATTGGATGTACTTACGCTTTAAAGTATGGGCAGGCCTAAGTATGGGGTACCTATTACTTTAGTAGTAGATTATTGTATATATTTATGTTTATGCAGATAAAATAGGATTTGGAAATAGACAGACGTGCGACAAGACGGCAAATAAACGAATAAACTACAGATATTAGATGCGGAACAAGCAAAAAGCTTAAACGTGAAAGACGTTGCGCAAACCTCAATAAAATGCTAATATCCGCTGGCATCAGCAATGCTCCGGCAAAAACGGCCAATGAAATGATAATCAATAATTAAAACATTAAATTAAGGAAAAAAACAATATCGGAGCCGATAAAATTACCATAGAAGCGACTAGGTGGAATCGGAAGCAATAAATTTCTCTGATGGCCACCATAAATTATTTATTAGGAATGGCGAGAGCAAGTAAGAACGTAGTAAATTAAGACTAATAAGTTCTAACTGGGGACTCCTACAAGAGCATGACTAACATCACATCCTATTATAATGGGATAATTATCTTCCATCTACGATCTACAGTTTACAATAAACGGCATTCGAAACATCTTGGTCGTGTCATTTTACTTTTATTCCGTTTCTTTTTCAGAGCTGCATCGAAAATATGTATTTAAAAGGCGGTGCCATCTACGTCAGCACCACATTACGTTTACAATAATTACTGCATCATTACAAGAATTGTCATGTGGTTGTTTTATTAAACTTCCTATAAGAGCGCATACCAGAAAAAGCACGTAGGAAGCCGAAGTAATTATATTTTGTAAAAATCGACACGGTACATATGTCGCACACTTACATGGTACAATGGCGTGAGCACTTACGACAATAGTAAGTGCCCTATTATTCGCCAAGATATCAAATTTCTGGGAGAGAAATTAAACATGTTTCGAAAGCTTCGTGTGCCGATGCGGGCATCGTTTTACTGTTTATACAAAATGGGCTTTTCAGTGAATTGGAGCTCATGTAAAGAGTATACGTACACAAAGGTATGAATTAATGTGCCCATGCACCGCATGCTTATGTAGGCTGGTTGATTTAAGAGAAAAAATAAATTGTATAAGATCGTAACCATGTCGCATGTGTTTCTCTTCCTCCGTGGCGTTAATACATCTTAAGTGGGCAGATCAGGTCTTTCACCGTACTTTGATAGCAGGTTGAATGTCGCATTGACACCTCTGCGTGCTCTCATTACCATAGCTTACGACTGTACGACCATATTGGAGGAGAGAACATAGCTCAACATATGGAACCTTCTGGACGTCTCGACCGCCATTTCAGCGACAATAATTGCTTCTGTGCGCCGTATAGCTTCCCAGGCACCGTTCGTCTACGGGGGCTTTGTCCTTGTTAAGGATTAATTGCCAAGAACGAGGGAAACTAACTTTCAGCAGGCTTAACATCGTGTAATAAGTATTAAATTTAATTATGTAGGTACCCACCTACACAACCCAGCAGCATTTGTGTAGCAGAAGCTTTAAGGCCTTACTTACAAGTTAGATGCCCTTCTTAGAAGAGGAATAAGTAATGGTAAAATAGACATTTAATCATGCCCAAAATCACACATGTAATAAAATTTTAGGAGAAATAAACAACACATCGTTACATTATTTTAATGACCCCCTAGGCCTTCCTTAACGATTCCCTGGCGGAACTCTCGGGCGACTTAATAATACGCTTTGTGCCTCTTGTACGTAACTTAATTGCTTTAATGACAACTTTCAGCGATAGTTTCTCTTTTTTGAGTCATTTCGTTTTCTGGTATGGCCCAAATTGGTGCTCGATAGCACTAAATCCTAATTTGATCCCATTTAGATAATCGAGGAAGCCGTGAGGATATATCCTCGACTGGGTATACTTATGAGTATACCCGTCGATTTCCTGATAAATCCGGCAATTATGTAACAATTATAATAAGTTTTTATCAAAAGTCTTGTTACCGTAAAAAAATAAACATCCACGATGCGTTTTTTTACATTTTTGCACCGGTACATTCCGCGCCGCCTACTTTGATGTCAGGTGTACTTTTTATCCAGGCGTCTACTATTAAATACCCGGTACCCATGTGATCTATTTATAATCCATATAGTAAACCAATTTATGAAATTGGCGGATGCAGGATGTTTACGTTTTTTCCTTTCCTCGGCAGCTAATAATACGGCAAAGTTCGATTTTCCGCACTTTAGCAGCACAGCCACTTGCGTCATTCGGTTCTGAGCTCTTGAACTTTGCAGAGTTTATAGCAGTTTAATGACAAAATATTTTTCATAAATTTAACCAAATGCGTTGCGCCTAGAAACCGAGGAAGAGAGTTGGGCTCCCACGATTGTTTTTTCCAGATTATACATTTTTATGAATGGAAGGAAAGTCGTATCGATACAAATAGGTGCCATTCATTCGTTCTGTAATCAAGCGGCTATAGTTGGTGTATTTAGAATGTTCTGCCCACAAACTCCTACTTCGCTTTCGTGATTGTCATAACAACTGCCAGGGCGGTTATGAACGTTATAAATTTCTGCAGACAACTCCTAGCGTTCCAGCAATGGATGGTTTATGGTGAATTTCAAACAAGCCTGCTTGTGAGCAAAGAATTTATGATGTGCGGATATAACGGTACGCATTGTTATTAAATGGCGTATACACAAAATATTAATTATTATTATCCTAATGTCGATTCCGTGCGCAGCGCCGGCGAAGGAGGTGTAAAACTGGGGAATGCGCTTGTACGAGTGTTTTTACTCACAAAGTGCGTACTTAAAATGCCATCGAATTAATTAACTAATTCGAGATTTACACAAATATATTAGCTTTGATTGCGAGCTATGCAATTAATTAGTGGAACCGGTTGGGTAAACGTCCATCTGAATGGAGATATGACGACCGGAGCAGTTTTTCTCGCGCTCAATTATACAAATTAAATTATAATAATGGGCTGTTTGTTGGGCAAGGCAATAAAATGCCGCGGCGGTTATTTTCGAAGCCGTTATTACAATCGGCCGCAAGAAGTAAGGTAAGGAATCCATTGCTGTGTGGAAGTGCATTAAATTTATCAAATCCGAACCCTTTAGCGAATTTATTCCAATTAACATTTCGAGATAACCGCGCAATTAAAGTTCGAATGAGTCATTTCTGCATTCAGTGTAACGGATACCTCGGGCGGCGGGATCGGTGAGCATCTAATTTCACATGCTGTTAGGTTATCTTTGTAATAAAAGTGTATCACTTCCGCGTTTCAGTGGCATAATTTCTTCGCCGCGGTCGCAGAGAAAAAGATCGACGCTATTTTGTGATTGCGTTTGGTTGGTATCAACCACAGTTGAGCGATTATGGTTGTAACAGTTGTAGACGTACTTATTATACATATATAGTACAGTGTATATGCTATAGTAATGAATGGTACATACCATCAAAGGAGAACAACTTTAATTTATTTAATTAAAAATTATACTTAATGAGGGTGCCCTTGACCTACTAAAACGGCCGATAAAAAAATCACCGCCATCCTGTGCACGCGAAAAAATACATGCGTATGCATGCATGCATCATTGAGTTTATTTTTTGTTGGATGTTGGAAGTTTGATGTTTACTGCTCATCGTAAAGATGAAGCTGTCGTTTTCAATAAGCGATAGACGTTCCCACATACAAGTGAAGTAATATAGTCATAGAGAAGCTGTCGAGAATTGGCCCCACATGTTCGTGACCACGCACACGTCGAGCGCTGGTCGGACAATTGAGCAATTGCGTTTGAATCGAAATTTATGGGTGACATTCAGAAATTACGACCATCCTTCGCGGGGCCGAAAATAGAACCATTCATAAACGCGCGGCAATAGTCGGACCAGCAACTTTCCACATGCTAGGCAACAACTTTCACGGAACCTCCGCCGAGGAGTTCGAGTTGGTTTTCGGACCACTTACTTCGGTTGGAGCTCTTCCAGCACAGAATCTTCCAGAAGAAATCCACTGGCATCCAACGGCACTATCAAAACTGGGTTCTTGAACACTTTTGCGAAAACTGCGCAAAAATACCGAAGCGCTCTACGCGAGCTTGGCTCACCGGCAACAATTTTACAACTGTCAGCACACGCCTTCGACGGAATGGTGGGGAGTTATGAACGGGATTGACTCAAAGCGGGGATGGAATGGCTTTGGGGACGTGAAGAGGTGTTTCATTCATAATCTGGCGACCTTTAGCTGAAGAGTGGCGGAGGGGAAATCCGGTCTTACCTTACTGCTTGACTATGGCCTGCTGGGGTTAAGTACTCGAATCAACTTGATAGATTCGATTATTGGTTACATTCGAGTTTAGTACGCAAATCTTCGCGCCAACTCGTATGCTGTTCTTCACATTACATAACGCATATTTCTTCTTAGCACAAGATCATCGTGTATATAGGCAACCATATCGAGCCATAAAGGTGTGGCCAGCTGTTAGGTACATTCTAACGTAAATGAAATAATCTTAATACGATTACATGCAATCAGTTCTTCGTGCATCCTTGGCTCAAACTGCATTTGGTTATCCCCAGGCCAGCACGGCCACAGACTGAAGCAAGTCAAATTCCTCATTACTCGTTTAGACAATAATGCGCCGTTTGTTACAAAAACGAGTCAGTTCTTATATTGTTGTTGTTGTTATGTAGTTGTGAAACGGGCCGGGCATCCACCAGCAAAATGCAACTCACTGCTGACGCGGCTCCCGCTTGCAAAAAATGTGCATACCGACAGCGCTTCTG
Source organism: Quadriops clusia (assembly GCA_033557875.1). Taxonomy (NCBI): domain Eukaryota; kingdom Metazoa; phylum Arthropoda; class Insecta; order Coleoptera; family Hydrophilidae; genus Quadriops; species Quadriops clusia. Next base: position 4,826 of record JAWQRP010004357.1, on the reverse strand, counting down.
ATGAAGGCAGGATGTGCCGCCGAAAATCGCTAAAATTGCAAACGGAACTGGAATTACTAATTCATGGCATTAAATCGCTGATGGGCTGCTCGTTGCGAAATCAACAGCAGTCAATAGATAAATTATTTAAACCTTGTATCTCATTTACTACGTTTGTGCCGATATACACCGGAAGCCCTTAAAATGTTACATAACAATTCTTCTTTTTTCTTGATATACATATTCAGCATACGTAATATATACGCTCCCTGCAGCAATTTAAACGAATTTTAAAGCAACCATCAATCATTTAGCGTCACGTTCTTTATTACAAAAGAAGCAATTAAAGATATAATGAAGCAACAGCAGTACGTAAAAATGTATTACATAAAATAACATAAACATCCTGTTTTACAGCCAGATAATGATATAAATAATATCTGTGTACCTAAACAACTATAGTTGTTTTCGTATAAGCATACTCTCCTTAACTCTTACAATGGCACAATAAAATCCTTTGTGTACGTTCCATTAATTAGTTCCATTACGAAATTTATTGCAAAATTGGAAAACAATAACTCAAGTAAACAGGATATCGTACAAATCGGATTATTTTCGCAATTTATCTTGTTTACTACATATGCAAGTCCAACTTCCAAGAAAAACCATGATGCTTTCCTGTGACAAATTTAGCGAATTTTATTCTAGCACGATCACGCCGGAGGTAATTCCTAGAGCAAAGGAAATAGAAAATCGTGCGCGAACTAAATATGTTTAGGCCTACAACACGCCGTGGCAGATATTTCCCAAATTTCCTGCGTCCCATTGTGAATCAGCGCCGCAGACGGGGAATAAAAATAAACCGAAACTTAAATTTAGCCCGAAATCGGGAAGTAGGGAAATAAAACCGCAATCGCGATTAGTTATTTGATGTATTGGGGTTGATTTTCACTCGCCGATTGATGCTAACAAATTAACACCTGCCCTGCCACATCCGCCAGACATTCGATTACAATAAATTACTTGGAATTTAACATTCAAATGAGCCTCTCGCGCCATTTGGCCGTTGACACTTGCGGCTTTGAATGACATAAATACACGATTCAATTCCAAGCAGACAGAACGGAGAATGCTGCGTAAATCTCGAGGAGACAGCCATCATAAGCCACAATCATCATAATTTTGCTCCGAGAGAAACTCTACGAATGACGAAGATAAAGATGGAAATTAATAAACATCGAATACCTGAAACCTAGCACAGGATATGATCTCCCCCGCTGGCGGTTTCCTCGGGCTTCAAGATAATATTTTATTGGTAATTGATAAAGTATTTAATGCGCAGTAAGAACTTCCTGCCATGTGAGTTATGCTCCCATTAATTAACTGTATGTGAACTTGATTAGTCACACCTAAGTATGCAACCATTAGAATGGATTCAAATAGGATGCAAGGTTCTTTTTTAAATATACTCTTGCATACCGCAAACTGTGTGCGTTATCGCGGCATTTTGCAACTCTAATTAGCAAAGTTTCAAACTCCAAAGTACTTATTAGTTCTTTTGTATGTTCACGTACAGCATTATTAGTCATTATCCTGCCTAGAGCGAAACATTGTTATTATTGCTCAAGTTGCGATTCCAATTCTACGTTCAAAAAGGTATAACCAGCAAAATAAACAATTTGCGACGTTCGTTCAAATATTTATGCTAATAAGTTCGTTATCAACTTTTGCACGTTATTTCACCTGAAATTTTCCGCCTTACTTCAGAGCCTCTTTAGCTCAGTGGCAGAGCACTGGTCTTGTAAACCAGGGGTCGTGAGTTCAATCCTCACAGGAGGCATTAATCAACCATTATTTTCCATAATTTTTCTGCTACCCTCTCGGGATTTACATACACATTATAGGGGAAGTACCGCATAATTATTTTTATCATTCCACGATGCAAATGTAAAAATTGTTATAATTGCTTGAAATTTGATTACAAAAGTCGAGGCGATTAAGGAAAGCTGCACATTTATTTAATTTCCGGAAGTTCTAATTGCCCGGGCGCTTCCTGCGAATTAATGCGGAAATAAAATTAGCCACTGAATAATTTTGAAGATATTTGGAGAATTTTAAAGAAATTAGGGCAATTTTAAAGAAACTAGGGCAATTTTAAAGAAATTGGAGAAATTTTAAAGAAATTGGAGAAATTTTAAAGAAATTGGAGCAATTTTAAAGAAATTGGAGCAATTTTAAAGAAATTGGAGGAATTTTAGAGAAATTGAAGGGATTTTAAAGAAATTAGGAGAATTTTAATGAAATTAGAGTAAATTATAAGAAATTAGAGTAACCATATCTGGGTGTTTCGACGAAAGGACTAGGCGTCGATCTCACTCACAAAATTACTCCCGAGGGTAATACAAGAATCAGGGACAAGCCTATAATGACAGCGTTGACGATGAATGATGCCTAAGATCAATATGTCCTGAGGAAAATCTGATCGGGAACGGGGATAAAATGAACCTTGCACCTCTAATGTATTTCCAAAAATCGTGTTTTCATCCGGCGAGAGCAGAACCTCGACCCTCTCCTATATCCCTCTTGTTGAAGCTTTTTATCGCCATTCAAGGATCGAAGTTCGGCTGATTAGCTCTTCACCCGCTCGGTTATTGAAATTTATTACGCAATTTTAACTCTGCACATTTTTTAGGCAATACGCGGAATGTTAAGTGTATAGAAGATTGTAAAATTGAAAATATTTTTAGACAAGATAAAATCCAGAAAGGATGGAATTCTTTAAGTGTTCTCTGACAAAATCATCGTTTAAATTTTAAAAAAATCATCTTTATCCTGCGAATGTTCAAGATAGGAAACGGACGCGGTATTTTCCTGGAATTATATTTTGGCAACGCGGATGCTAATGTACACATCATCCTGTAATAACTGAATCCACGGATCCGGCCAGCAGCATTGTACTGTTGTTTTCAGCACGTGACTGGAACTCCTAAACAAGGATTTGTCGGCTCCCTTTGTGCGTGCCTGCGCTTTGCCATTTTTATTTCTCCTCAATGCGATTATTCCGAGTCCCCAAGGCCCCCGACTTAGATTTCCATTTGCACAGTGATGGATTAGAAATTTGCATTTAAAAAAGTTGCAACTTGCGAATTAAATTGGCAAACACGTGTGTGCGCTAAAACTATCTTTCCGTGTTGTCCTGCTGAGGAACCGAAGAAATGTGAATAAATCCCCAACTGCGCCGTCACTGCTCAATAAACTAGGCACGGTATTACGTACCTACTGATATAAGCAGAATATATATTCGTTTGGGAAACGTGCATAATACAGTTTATATTCGTAAAATAAATAATAAGGATTTTATTTTATGTTTAAATTTTTTTGTATTATTGTAGTCGATCATCGTTTGCGTTAAAAAGAAAATCTACTATTGCTGCGGCCTCCCACGTGAGCCTCTTTAGCTCAGTGGTAGAGCACTGGTCTCGTAAACCAGGGGTCGTGAGTTCAAACCTCACAGGAGGCACGACGTTTTTTTAACATTTATTATACACAACATATTTTTGTTCCTTTGTTGCTCAAATAATTTATTTTCAGTTGCACGTAAAAATGAAAATAAAATTGTTACCTTTGCAATTGACGTAATTAGGAAATTTATCATCACTATTCTCACTATTATGGTTACTGTATTCTACCAAACCAAATGTTACTGTAGTTTGGGTTCCAACGTCTAAACATTCATTGCCACTCCCAACTTTAAAACTTTGCACTAAAATTTGTTTTTCTAAGGACGCGACCTTTTTCTTGAGTTTTTTTAATTCGCAGTCTTGTTCTACGATCATCCGAAGCAATCCAGATATGAAGCCGGAAGACTCCTTGGTCCCTTTCTTCTTTCGCGCACAATTGGTACTTATCAACTTTCTTGTTTTTGGGGTTTCCATTTTTGTATTTAAAACAAATTTTTCATATGTACCAGAGGTATTGTCAACATTTCAACTATTATTTTACAAAGTTCTATTATAATTCAAATTTCCTTTTCCTCTACGATTTATTAGACCATTAACGCAGCACTGAAGCACATTATTGTTAAATTAACCGCCTATTAGCTCGCAATTGACAAAAAAAAATGAGTAGACGTACGTGGATTCACCCGTAAGAGGGCTTACTATTAACTTTATCATACATATTCATATTATCGTGCAATATTGACCCGAGCGGAGATAAGAAGCTGCTTCTAGAAGCGAGGCAGATGAGGAGATGAATGGTTCATTCAGTAGATTATGCACATGGCCCACGTGACAATTTAAAGAGCTGTTATCTGGGCAGCGTAGGATCGAAGACAACAATATTATCGTGTCAATAACATTAAATGTTTGCCTTATCATTTAGTGAATAAGAACTTATTTCCGCGCCATTTAGCTCACTAAAAATTATATTCTCCTATGGCTGACGCGGGCTCGCACACCCACGCGGCCATCTGCGTTCAGAATTAACTTTTCATAGGGGACCGAATAAGCTTTATTGCAGTGTTATGGAACCCAGTTAAGGTATTATCACTGGTATAATTTCAAATTGGAATTTTTGTATCATTAGCACCACTTCCCCATTATCTGCGTAAGTTTATTTGTACTGGCTGATTAGTCAAGGACTCCACTGTGTTGGTTGTCTACATAGTCTACTTAAGAGGGCTGACTAGTAAACAAACCGCACTTTTCAAATATCTCATAAATTACTAGGCGGAATATGATGAGGTTTTCGCAGATGCTTTAAAACATGATTTGAAAGGTAACTACAACGTCCTTTTGGCAAAATATTTAATTATTTTTTTTGTCTTATCGATTATCGCACAAAAT
>JAWQRP010004356.1:0-11991 GCA_033557875.1 Quadriops clusia | reverse complement strand
AATAATTTAAAAACTTTTTCCGTGAATATTGAAGGCAGAAACTTTAACGTAACATCTCCTCATGGCATTCTACAAGGTACAAAAGTTTCCACAAAATGACATACAATAAATGTTAATAGTATACACAGTAAGATTCATAAGCATTTTACATTAAAAATGTTCAATATATCGAGCTAAATAATTTTGGCGCGCTAGAATGTCCATTTGCAACACTGTGCAGTGGTCGGAAATTTGATATCTATGAGTTTTTCGTATTTTCTAAAGCTAGTACAAAATTTGCAAGAAATTCCTAGAAGGAAAATGGCACTTTACTTGAAAGAGTTCCGTTTCCGTTTCAGGTAAACTACCACTTCCGGTTGATGGATTAGGCTAAAATTTAATATCTGCGAGTTTTTCAATATTTCTGAACCTGGTACAAAATTTGAAACAAATACCTTGAAGCAAAAGGGCACTTTACTTGAAAGAGTTTTACTTCCGTTTCAGGTAAACTGCCACTTCCGGTTATCCGAATATCCCCAAACGTTGACACTAGTTTACTTTTTAGCTAAAATGACTACATATAAAATTACATTAGCCTCGCTCAAGTCGCGTTTAAGTCATCGTGTATACACTTACACGTATAACGTTTAGTGTATATACGAAAAGTAAAGAAAGTAAAAAGTAAATTGTGACCATGTTGGTCTGTCTTGGGCGACCAAACTCACAGATTAATTGCTTCAATATGTATACTTTGATATAAAAGTATTCGCCAAGTAACGCTCGATAAAGCTTTGTTTTCCTGCTCCATCAAAATTGATAATAATTGACATTTTGTAGCTATTTTTTCAAGAGCTGCTGCACCATCAAAACTTAAAATAATTCCATCAAATTATTTACCTCCAAAAGCCTACATGTACGTACTAAAGTTACCAGGTAATACTTAATGTGTGCCACTTAAATCGATTCTTTGAGAGTATTAAAACAAACGGTATATATTTCAATTCAGCAAAATAAGGAGCTGGTATAAGGGCTAATATTCGCCCCTAAAATATCTAATTCAAAAAATCAATTACAGAGCATTACTTACTAGTTATCTATGTAAAAATAAAAATACAAAGTGGATTACATAATTTTTATTTTGGGGGTTTTTGCACACATTCGACCACTGTGCGCCGCCGCGCCGTTTTGTTATCCAGTTTCTGTGTATTGGCGCGAGATGTGTGCGTGACTAAGCCCGCTCAAATTGATAAAGTCCATAAATAATGATTTTTATTAAATTTTATGTGGCAATATGGACATGGTTGTACGCAGAATCAATCTGGCGATTAGAATTTGTAATTAAAACACCTTGAAAACTACGTATTTTCAAAAGTTACCTGCGCTTGCGCGGTAACAAAACGTCATAGAGAAAAAAGTTATGGGAAAATTTTTAAGTATTTCATGCGCTGAACAGAATCTAAAAAAGTCCACTGTTAAAAGTGATTAAATAAACGCGATATAGTTGTTCCAAAATCCCGTGTAATGAATAATCACCGCTTGCGCATGCGTCAATATTTTGCAACAATCTTTACGCCGATGTACGCAGAATGAGCAGCGGAAAAAATAATATTAGAAAAAAAAGTTTCATCATTATGAATTTTACAATTTGAAGTGCGCATGCGCGAAAAGTAGAAGGGATTTTTTGGAACCCTTTGTGCGTTGAGTAAATCCTTGAATTTTTTATTGTTCTAACTTCATTAATAATAAAGTTATTCAAGGTGAACGTGCTGCGTGAGCCACCCTGTATATAAACCTCTTCCTCGTACTAATCGTGTATCTAATACGTGAACAAATCGTACTAATACTATTAGTGCTATTAAATAGTAATAGAAAATGCCATTTATCGCAATTAAAAACATCACATACAAATTATTTGTTGTATAAGCATTCCAAATGTAAATATGTACCTGATAAAATAAGTGTTTAAATATAGACAACAAGAATTTCCTGAGGAAATAAAACCAAAGTGCGTAAGTAGCGGCAACAGTGCCAGGGCTGCCACGACACGGCCAGCCTAGCGGCAGTTCGCACGAATCCCCTAATTATCCCCGGCAGATTCCCAGTACCAGGGAGTAGATAAGGAAGTTTCCTGTAGCCGGACGTCAGTTCATTCATAACAGGAGTGTATTTTGGCACCTCTACGTGTGGTGGGACTTGGCTACCGATTAAAGCATTAACAACAACGGAAGTAATTGCATTTTTACAACAATCGGCAGCGACAGTGACCGTCCGTGGCATGATTTTGGCGAACAAGTGCAGTTGTAATATTGCTGTGTAGTGTAGTCGTGGCCTTGTGCTGTCATATCAAACCACAACACACCCATAGCTGTCTCCATCGGTTTCTCCATCATTTCGTCCTCCAAATAAAATAACGAACGATGCAAGCGATCAAGTGCGTTGTCGTGGGCGACGGGTGAGTACTCTTTAATCCCCAACATGAAATTACACCCTGAAAATTGACATAGCTGGCAAGTGCCCCATATTTCCGCCACACTCGACGGACGTCCTTGGCCCGCCTCTTAAGACTGGAGGAGCGACCGCGGCGAATGACGTCTGAGATTGACCCGCATGCACTTACAAGAAGCACTTGTAGCTTGATCATTCGGTGAAGTTACACTGTTTCCCTCATTACAGTTTGATAAGAATGATTAATTATGACGAGTTGAACAATAATGAGCTTTGTTCAAATGGAAATTAAACGGCTCAAGTCGGAAATTGGGCGGTTACTGCGAGGATTTCAAGTTGTCCCACTAAAAATAACCATTTGTTAGTTTTTCAGTTAGTGTTTTGCAAACCTAATTTTAGAGAATTCATCATTGCCACATTAAATTTATATTATGGATCTCCTGGATACATAAATAACTATGTAAGGAATGCCGTAAAACTTCATACTCACAGTGGCTCGATAGCACACTTTTAAATTTAGCTGCAGATTACATACTTTCAATTTTTTATACGCACTTTAAATTTTAATCAAAAAACATATTTTCTTTTACTAGAATTGAAAATAAATATTTTTAAGACACTAACATTCATAAAATTGTGTATCACTCATTAAAAATTCAATTAGAAGAGCAATTATGATAATTCATATTCGTTATAATTGCCATTATTTTCAACTCGCCCAGTCATAATTACCGAAATTAAATTACCCGTTCAAAATAACCGTTTTTCCTTTATATTCGAAATTCCCAACACTCTTCATATTTACACAGCATTGAATAAATACAAATATTGCATACCTTCATGGCCGGATTTTGCTTATCAAAATATAAGCATACAATGTAACAGGAAAAAATCATTTTGATAAACCAGATGAATCATGTCAAGCTCTAATTTTAATAATTCGGTTATTCCCCCTTATTTGCATGCTTATTGTAAAAGTTATAAAAAAAATATATATATATTTAAAAACAAATCTGATATTTTTCAATTAGAATATTCAAAATTTGTTATATTTTCAGTGCCGTAGGTAAAACATGTCTCTTGATAAGCTACACAACCAACGCCTTCCCCGGGGAATATATTCCCACGGTCTTCGACAACTACTCCGCCAATGTCATGGTAGATGGAAAACCGATTAACCTCGGGCTATGGGATACAGCTGGTCAAGAAGATTATGACAGACTGAGACCATTGTCCTACCCACAAACGGACGTATTTTTAATATGTTTTTCGTTAGTCAATCCTGCTTCATTTGAAAACGTCCGTGCTAAGGTAAGAAACCTTACTTTAAGTAAATAGAATTTCAGGGTAAAATATCATTCTACAAAAATTTAGAAATTTCTTACTCAGCCTTACTCAGCATACATTCAAGTTCACTTAAAAAAAAATAGAACATTATTTGAAGTATGTAAATGCAATCTCTAGTGGAATTTCCCATAATTATGATGATTCATGTATTTTTAGTCTTCTTTTCCCGTATGAAAGAATGTGATTATACGCAATGACTACTGAATTATATTCATATCTTACGAATACTCAAACTTATATATTATTTCAAATAATTACATTCTTTGGTTTTCAATTTTAGTGGTACCCAGAGGTAAGACACCACTGTCCGAATACTCCAATAATTCTCGTAGGAACAAAATTGGATCTCCGTGATGATCGCGCTACTATAGAAAAATTAAAAGAGAAGAAATTGACGCCGATCACATATCCACAAGTAAGTTTAAAAAGGTTTAACTTCTTCTTCCTGGGTAACGTTTATGCAGGAATCCTTAATTAAAATAAAAAAATTAACTGGAAGAATAAGAAGCTGTACTGTTTCTGACAAAAATTTTATTTGTTCAAAAGACAACTGGTTTTGCTATAGGTTCACAACATTAACAACCTCTATAAGACATAGATATAAGAGATTGGTGAGTCATTAGTATCATCACTCAAAATAAACTGCGTTTCGTAATTTGACGCCGTACATTTAAAATTTGTATATCTCAGCTGCTACTGTTTGAAACTTCTTCAACATCGGTAATAATGTTATTATTTTATGTTATTTGACTATAGAATATTCAGATTTATTCAGTATTTTGCTTTATTATTTAGAGGAAAAAGAAAACGCATTTACCTCATGTATTTTTGATAGTACATGGTAAGAGTATTTTACTCCCCAATGTATAATAGACGAGGACATTTTTTTATGATATTTTTTTACTTTACCTATCTACTTGTATTTAAATTTCATACGTTGTGCAATTTTGTTCTGAATATTTAATAATATTGCATATAAAAAATTTTGTTACTGAATTTTAACTGAGGAGCTTTTGTGCAGAACTGGCTTTCTTACATCAGGAAAGTTTCGACAAATCTGAAATAAAAATGCTTTTCGTGATTTTCAAAGTTATTCTGAAAACCAAAATTCATTAAGCACATAAAGAAATGAGCATAGTTATTGTAAAAATGATCAGAGTTCTACCATTTTTATTTATTTAGCTTTTATATAATGCCAAAATAAAATTTGTTAAAAATGTACCGCACTTACCTCAGTTGACTTTAAATGAAGCTAGAATATAAAACTGCTATTAATAATAATAATAATAATCTTGTCAGATAATCAGGTTCATTCATTGTTTGTTTTATCTATTTATTATTGAAATTTTTAATAGTTAAAAAAAACATGGTTGTAGAGATTTCTCTTAGTGGATTTATGTACAATAAAATCTTAATATTTCATACTAACTTAATTACTGTTAACAGTTTATTCAAAGGGAAATTTTATCAAAAAAGGTTTTATATAATTTTATCTATGAATCTCGTATAAAGGTCGCATGATGCTGTAAACTCTGACGAAACCAGTTACCTTCTGAACAAATAAACATTATCACCTCGAAGCACAAAGAAAAAGAAAATAAACATTCTCTCGGAAACTGTGCAATAACCTTTTCCTTGAAATTACATATCGTCCTGCCCTATATCCTAACCTCAAAATATAACTGTTTAAACAAACATGACCTACATACATCTCATTATTTTACAGGGTTTGGCAATGGCAAAGGAAATTAGCGCGGTAAAATATTTAGAATGTTCAGCGTTAACCCAAAAAGGACTGAAAACAGTATTCGACGAAGCCATCAGGGCCGTCCTTTGCCCAGTCATGCCAGTCAAAAAACACCACAAGTGCAGAATCCTTTAAGAGACGCAAACTCATTCGCACAGCACAAATGCCAAAAAGGCTGGAGAGGTCTTGTTAGGTTTCCTTTATTAGGTATTGCCTGCGGAACTTGTCGAACTAAATGTTTTTTATGAGTAACATTAACACGTAAAAATTTCGTAGTTGGGAGAAACATTAAAAAATACTTAAGGAATGTAATAGCTAATTACTCCTTGTTACCTTTATAACTTATTTAAAAGTTGTTTTGCTATTTTAATTAACTAGTTGCAAATTTCGCTTGATTCAATCTGAATAATTGTAAGGAAAAATAATTAACCATAAAAAATATTTAGTGTAACCAGTTGAGTGCTAATTACTATAAAAGGAATTATTAAAAATGTGATTCTTTTTTTTTTTAATAGTAACAAATTATTTTATTAATCGTTGCTCTATTGGTCCGTTGCTCTTTTTATATTTACTGTAGCATTTCGAAATAGTATATTACTATAATAGATTAATATTTTTAAATGAGACGTTTTTAATAATGAGAAGCGCTAGTTTAGTTTAAATATTAGTGATAAAGTATAATAGAGATATTGTATAAATTAAACAAAGAGGTTAGAATGCTATTCAGGGCCCCCCTGGCCGCCCCTCGATAAGAAGCGAAGTAGATGAAAACATGTGTTCATCGCAATTTTCACACTATTTTCTTTAAAGATCAAAAATAATGTAAAAACATAGGTACGTAGTTTTAATATTTTCTTTACTATCCTTACAATATTACTATTTATGGTGTTTTAATAATGTAGTCAGTTTGTCGATACAATTAAATTTCTCGTAATCTATAGTCGCTTCAATAAAAAAAATTGCTACTAGGCATTGTTCAATAATAATTCATTTTTATTTAAGCTGTAGACGCAAACATCTTACGAGTAGATTAAATTGTAGGTATATCCCCAGAAAATTCCAAAATAATCGTAGAAATAAATAGCCTTGTTCATATGGCAGCTTAGTTAGGGATATTATTGCATTTGTTTACATATCACTGTTGTTGAAACTGTTCTATGTTTGTATAAAGAGGACGGTAAGTATTATAAAACGGTGCCATCTGTCATATGTCAAGTGTTTAATTATAAATTTGCATTAGAAATCATTCTAATAGCCGTTTCAAACATATTATTAAATGATGTTATTGAACAATGTTTAGAATAGCTTTAGCTTAGAAAAATATTTATACAACTATAGCGTAAATATTCGTGGGACCTAATTTTCGAATATGTAATAAATGTGATTACCTTTTGGTACAAAAATAATTACATATTTAATCAGTTAAATTGTAGTTGTAAATGTGTATCTAGCTACGCTATGAAGACGTAACACACGGCTTTCTGTAAGCTAAAAAGATGATGTAAATTGCCAATACTTAAAACTGTGGTAATTAGCAGTAACCATGTAATCTCACAAATTGGCTACATTATTAATTGTGTATAATCATTAATGAGAAAATTAATAATGAATTAAAAAACTCAAGAGTTTCAATAATGAAATAGTATTTCAGTTTGTTTTGAGGACACTTCTTTATTAAATTGTTTTATGATATATTATTCTTTTAATTATTTTTCTTTTAATTATTTTTCTTTTAACTATTTTTCTTTTGATGTACATTTTATTACGATTGCATTGTTATTTTATATTAAATATGCTATATGCAATTTTTGTATAAAACAGATTTTGAAACATGACGTTTTCATTTTTAAAATTCTTGACGTTACAAACTGTAATGCGCTCTTACTGCATTGTAAGTAATTGAAAATGAGTGAAAATAATTGTTATAAGATATATTGTTCTCTGTACAGAAATTAACCAGTATTGTACCAACGGTTTTTATATACAGTGTCTTTCTTACATGATGCATGTTTAATTAGTTTTTGAACACACAAACTTATGAGTTCGATAAAGGAGACAATAAAACCCCAAACTTCCAAATTCTTTCGTTTGCTTGTTCGCGAGTTGTTTGAGCACAAACTTGGCAGAGAATCAAGAATGCACTGTATACGAAAGGAATTAAATGATCAAAAGATTTGTTGGCGTGGATAATCGTTTACCTTTTTTAAATTTTATTGCAGTGTGATCTTATTTTTGCTATTCCGTTGCTAAATTGTCTTAAACGTCACAGGGCGCAACAATAACAGCAGCAAATTGATGATCATTACTTCTACATATTCAACAAGTTTAGTGATTTATGAGTTTGTTTATTTTAAAAAAATCACTGATTTTTTGAGTTCATTAATTTGAATAAGTTCACTAATTTGAATAAGTTCATTCATTTGAACAAGTTCATTAATTTGAACAAGTTCATTAATTTGAATAAGTTCACTAATTAAAATAAGTTCACAAAATTTGAAAAAGTTCGCTGATTGAATAAATTCACTGATTTAATAAGTTCACTAATATACTAAGTTCACTAATTGTACAAGAAAAGTGCGATAATTTAGCGTGTTGAACATTAATTTAATTTTTTTTTAAGCTTTACATTATAACTACAGGATGTTCCATTTTACGGCTTAAAAAGAGTTCAGAAGTGTACAATTTACTGCACTTTGAAACAAATTGCAGAAATTGTACTCTTGGGAGCTTGCCTTGCCTAATAGTCGAATAATTTTATTTTAAGGTGATTCTATTTAATTTTCCCGTTTTTATCTCAGTAATAAGAGTACCCCAAAACAGTTTATCTGTACGTGGATGTATAATTCAATCTGTACCCCCTATAATACTGCATAAATAATTTAAATGGATAAGTGTGTGATTCCGCTGTCATTATAAAGGGACTGTGTGTATTTTGTAAATAAATACTAAATATTATTGAATATTATAAGATTTATAGAATAAATATATTCACATTGAGGGTTGGGTTTTATTGAGTTTCCCCATATGCTGAAAAAGATATTAGTGTTTACCGAAAACATAGGTAATAACCTTATTTGAATTTATAAATAGTTTAAGGAGTTAAGATAAACGCTAATGTTCAAATAACGGTTATCAGTATTTCTTTGATCTGGATTAAGAATTATCATAGGTAAACAAACCTCAGATCTAAAAATTTTGATGTTAAGGAGGCAAGGGTTTTAGGTATGCAAGTATTTGTACACAGATAAAATTGTTTTTTATTAGTTATTTTCAACAGTTTTATTTTGATAGAGCTTTTTTGGAACGGTACCTAATAATTTATTATTGATGAATGAAAGCGGTAAGAATGCTTCATATACCCATTTTATTCTTTTATCATTTGATTTCCTATCTCTTTTCTGCCTTTTATAGGTTATATTATTATTATTTTTTTATTGTCAGGTTTGAATTTTTCACTTCAGCTAGCACCAAATCGAATTGACAAATATTTTACACAATCTCTTATCAACAAAAGTAATAAGTCTACGATTAAGTGATTTTTGACCTTGTTGATTTAATAAGAAAACCTAACAAAAGTAGTACCCCGCCATCTCTAAGTACTCATTTGCTCACTAACTGTGCTTGTGATTACTTGTGACTTAAGTTCTTGATAACAGAGCCGTGGTCGAAGCCAGTGCGTTTTACCATGGCCAAAATCACTGTAGATGCGCCTGATATTGAAGTAAGCACAATTAAAATTTATTTTTAAATAACTTTCAGTTTGTTAACTCAATAGTGATAAAAGTACACAAAAAAATTATACAAAGTAATGAGTGATAATAATAAGTATAGTGTCACACGTAGTAATTTTATTGCTCGCTTAATAATAATGGTTTCGACGCTAATAATTTGCATTTAAGGGGACATTAGTTTATGCTTTAGTGATTTTATTCTTAATTTAGTGTTCACCGTCGGCGTTCAATTTTGCGCTCTCAATATTTAAACGTTATGAGAAAATCCTTGGCTTATGAATAAATTTGAATTACAAAGTGCCAACTAAAGTAAAAATCTAATGCGATACTAACAGACGTACCCGTTCTTCAAAGTTGTTAGATGAAGGTTCAAAACGATTAGTCTTTATGTTTGGTGAAATATATAATTGGTTTTTTGTAATTATTTATAGATCTCTATAAAACGTTTTTAGTCGCGACATCTAGAAGTTAAAACAAAAGTTACTTGCAAAATTCCAAAACCGTCGGTTAAGACATTTCTGAGACTTCGTGATTATAAGTGAGTGATAAGTGATGTTTGAATTATTATATGTATATACAGGGTGGAGAAAAAGTCCCGGAACCGCTAAATAACTTCTGAATGGTTTGAAATAGAGAATTAAAATTTACAGGGTTACAATGGTGTCAAATAATCTACCAGATGACACTAAAAACACCCATTTTCCTGCCCCCTGTGGGCGTGGGGAAGGGGGGGCGACATAATTTTAAATGTAATAAGGGGTCATGTGAGGGTTCATTTGAAAGGTTTTTTCGAGACGAAAACAACGCGATATCGCCGAGGTCTCTACGACTTCTTTTCGCAGACTTATGGCCCTTTAAATATTGAGATTTCGCAGTAGCGCAGGGTTTATGACAAGGACGTCGTTCCCGTGTTTCCTTTGCGGACACGTGTGGATAAGGTGCAGTAGGAAGACTAGTGCGATGTGCAGGTACCAAATAATAATAATAAAAAGAAGAGAAAAAGCAATTTTCTTACTTATGAATCAAAAAAATTTAATAGTTTTTCCCATTCCTACCCCTACAGTCAAATATGTCATATCTTTCTGAACAAGAACGAATATGTCTTTAGATGATGAGAGGCTGGAGCGATCGGGTGAGATCGTACAGTGATGTGAAGCAGCTATTCAATGATACATTTCGCAATGAAGGTACTTCCATTTCAAAATCTACAGTTCACAGGACGATAACTCGTTTCCACCAAACTGGAAGTGTTAAAAATCGTCCAGTATTAGGTAGACCGAATACGGCAACAAACCCAGAAAAATCGATAGAAGTTCTACAACCCTTCATTGAAAATCCGCATGATTCAAGTCGAAAAGTAGCTCAGGAACATGATATCGATAAAAACTCTGTTCTTAAAATACTAAGATATCCCTATAAAGTTCATGTTGTGCAAGAGTTAAATGAAGATGATTTTGATAGGCGAATTGAATTTTGTGAGATAATGATGGAAACAGTTGACGACAATCTTAACTTTATATCAAATATTGTTTCTCAGATGAAGCAACATTTCAGTTAAATGGCAACAGAAAAGGTGAATGTGTGGGCAGGCATTCTCAACAATGCTATTATTGGTCCATTTTTCATCGATGGAAATTTAACAGCTGCGAAGTACCAGAATCTACTGAGAGATGAAATTGTTCCAGCAATACAAATAATCGTGGGGAACAATTTGAGAATACATGGTTACAACAAGATGGTGTTGCGCCGCATTACGGAAGGAACGTCCGTCATCTTAATACAACGTTGGGCAATGGATAGGTAGAATAGGAACTATCGAATGGCCTTCTAGATCGCCTAATCTAACACCTCTCGACTATTATCTGTGGGGTTATTTAAAAGAAAGAGTTTACAAAACAAAACCACTTTCTCCACCCTGTATATATATAATCCTCTCACATAACGTATGTATAAAATCGTTAGCACATGTGTATACATATACGCACAGTCGTGTAGGAATCTACTCTCTCGAAATTCGAGAAGTTTAAAAATAACCTACTACCCTCTTCTCAATGGTCTGGCGGCGCCATTACGCGAATGTTTTCCCGTATACACAAGCCATAGATACAGCCACCCCTCTCGCAATCATCCCTTTATAGGCCAAAGGGCCTCCCCTTCTGCACCCTCTTTTAATAAGGGTTGCTTTCGAGAATTCGGACGGTTTAATTGTGCTCTGGAATAAATTGTCACGTTAACGATATACACTTGTTTCTTATGTACGATAGCCCGTATATACGATAGCACGTATATACTATAACATGTATATACGATAGCACGTATATACGATATCACGTGTTTGCTATGGTCATTCGATTTGGTAGATTAATGTTAGATGAACTATATTAGGTTAATATTCAAATACTAATATAATGATATAAGTACAGTGCAACCTCGTTAAGCCGGACTAGCCGGGACGCGGCCGATCCGACATATCGAAAATCCGGGTTAAACAACAACATGTATGTACATATGTACAAACAATACAATATTTTTTTTATTGAGGAAAAACACTTAAAATACACATCACGATAAGCGATAATACAGTGTATACAGTTTAATTTTTTTGAAATAATTTAGTTAATTTGAGTTGCGTCAGCTTTGAATACCGTTTCCGTGCCGTGCGGTCACGCATCCTTTTCAACATGAGAAGCTCGGCCGGTGTTGTCTCTTCTTGTTGCTCGAAATAATCCATTAATTCGCCCA
>JAWQRP010004355.1:0-11996 GCA_033557875.1 Quadriops clusia | reverse complement strand
AAATTATTAATAATTTATTATTAATTACTTAATAAATTATTAATAATTTATTAAGTAATTAATAATTATGAAATTAATAGTAAATTATTAATAATTTATTAAGTAATTAATAATTATGAAATTAATAGTAAATTATTAATAATTTATTAAGTAAGTAATAATTATTAAATTAATAGTAAATTATTAATAATTTATTAAGTAATTAATAATTATGAAATTAATAGTAAATTATTAATAATTTATTAAGTAATTAATAATAAATTATTAATAATTTATTAAGTAATTAATAATTATTAAATTAATAGTAAATTATTAATAATTTATTAAGTAATTAATAATTATTAAATTAATAGTAAATTATTAATAATTTATTAAGTTAATAATAAATTATTAATAATTAACTATTAAATACAAGTTTAATTTTCCTAATTAATAGACATGTAATAAAAATATCTGAATCATTAGGTTGTATAATATTATTTTGTTGTAAAATATTATTTTAAAATTACTGACGCTCGTCTTTATTACAGTTAACTCGAGTGTTTAACGTTCAATTGCATATTACCCAATATGTAAAATCACAGTTAATTATTAAATTATTAATAATTATTAAATTATTGATAGATTATTAAATTATTAATAAATTATAAAATTATTAATCATTAATTATTAAATACAAGTTTAATTTTCCTCTTCGATTTTAATACAGTTCACTGGAACTCTTAACGTTCAACTATACAATATGTAAGATTAATTATTAATCATTAATTATTAATTATTGCTTACATTTTGGATTTGGTATAGTTGAACGTTAAGAACTCCAGTTTAGTGTATTAAAATCGAGCGCCGAAGGCGCGATGCCGCAAGCGAGCGAGCGCAACATGCCCATAATTTTAAACAAAATTATACATCAGAATAATGTTATGATGATTAGGAATTTTTTCTTATATAATCTAATGCTTAGGAAACTTATCATTAATGTGATGATAACTTCAATAATAATTATTAATTTATATTAATTATTGCTAACTATGATCTTACATCTTAGATATTGTATAGTTGAACGTTAAGTTCTCCAGTTGAGTGTATTAAAATTGAGCGCCGAAGGAGCGAGGCAGGGAGCGAGCGAAGCGAACGAGCGCAAACATCCTCACAATTTAAAAACAAAACTAACAATTATATTATACAATTCACATTAAGATTAATTATTAATTAATTCATTATTAAGATTATTATTATATACTTTTTGTCCGTTCTAATAATATGGATATATTTTTATTATTCGATCTAATGACTTGGAATTTTTTTATTTTAATAATACTCAGGAAACTTATGATGAAAGTAATGATAACTTCAATAATAAATATTAATTAGTTATTCATATTATATTATTAATTTTATATTTATTTTTGGTAATATATTTTTTATACTTATTTTCGGTAATAAATATAAAAAATAAATAAAGGAAACATATACATAAAGCATAAATATCAAACAGTGATCAAGAAAAAATGAAACAGTCTCGACAAACAAAACCGAGCGAACGGACAAAACCGAGCGAACGAACATCGAGCGAACGAACAAAACCGAGTGAACGAACAAAATCGAGCGAACGAACAAAATCGAGCGAACGAACGAAACCGAGCGAACGAACAAAAATCACTCGAATAATGATATGTAAAACATTCAGTAGTATTTATTATTCAATATTCTCAAACCATAATAACAACAGAGAAGCATAAGAATACACATTTCATATAAATAAATACAGATCACATTTCGTTATGTATATATAGTAATATAAATAATCTTATACGAGCAAATTCTCACTGCTGGCACTTAAATTAGGCAATGACTTAAAAACACTCTTTGATTTCATCTTCTCCGAAGATTTGGACGATTGTCCCAAGAAGGAGCCCTTCGAGCTCCGACTGCAATACTCGATATCGAGAGCGAGTATTTCCTGAATGTTCAATTCCAAAGCGTCGCATGAGTTAGCCCCTATGCTGCGTTTCTCCACGTTCTGTGCACAGGACAAGTTGTTCGAATCGGATTGCTCGGATTCGGACTTTTGTAAGCTAGACACTGAGGTAAGGTCATTTTCTATGTACATTTTTACATCGGTTACCGGATCGGCTTCTTCTTTAAGGGCGCTACTCGACTGGATAAAATTATTCTCCGAGGAGATCCGACTATCTTGAGATACCCGCTGCGGCGGTACGTTGCATTCTACGTTTGCTACGACTTGTGAGGTTAATTCTGCCCGATGGGGCGGTGGGTTTACAGTTATGTTGAAGGTAGGTGAGGGCGGCGCAATTGTAGGCTTTTCCGGTGCGTTCTGGACCAAGATAATCCTGTTGTGAGCCTTCCACCTCGAGAATAAGTGTAAGTATTGTCGGCATTGTATGTACATGAAGACGGCTCCTCCGGTGAAGCCTACCGCTACCACTACTAGTTTGGTCCAGAAAGGCCATGCTAACGATTAAAAAAAATTAATTTCGTTTGTTATTCAATATTTAATTAAGTTAATAATGTAACCTTCTGAAGGTTACAGTGATGTAACAACGGTATCTTTACCTATGAGGCCCTTTTGGACTTCTTCTGCTGCTCTATCGATAAGTACAAATAGGGACCAAATGACGCAGACGGCGGCAACGAAATGAAACAAAATGGCACACAATAACCGACGTCTTTCCACTGTACTCATCTCCAATCTTCTCCACTATAAAAAGAATATATTAAAAAAAGATATTACCCAAAATACAAACTTCAAGTACATAAAAGAGTAGCTATATAAAAGGGTAGCCTCGTAAACTTCATACTTACTTCCCCGATAGGCTTTATCTTAGTATGTAGGATAAAGTTGAACTTGCAAAGTTCGCAAGATCGAGTATCGGAAGCGGCAAGCCATTGCTGAAGACACGACTGATGAACGTACTTCAAACTCCCGGAGCAATAGCAAGGCGATAGCAAAGGGTTTCCGTTGTCGGACTCGCAATGGCAAATCCGGCAAATGTCGCTGTTCGAATTGGAAATGTTAGAGCTAGAGCCAAAGCGGAAGTTCTCCGGCTGAGGCTTCTTGACGACATCGGAGAAGAGGGCGGTCTGCTGAATGTCACTGTTTTTCACGTTTATAAACTGTTCCGGCATTATTTGGCGTTGTTCCTGGGCGATTCTATTTTTTATCATCAATTTATTATCTCAGTCTCCATTTTTTCCTAGGCGAAACGTCCACTTCCATAAATCCTATTGTTCGTGTGGAATTCGAACTTTCACGTGCTTCCCTTATTTAACTACTCTATCTGTGCATATCTGAGATTCGTTTAAGTACTTTTTTAATTATTTTACCGAGCTATCACAGAATATTTGCCATATGTCATAACAAACACTGATGTCAGTGTGAGTCTTCTTCTTATTCTTGGTTTGGAGGACGAGGACGAGTGTCATAACAGCCTTGCCCACTGTGTATCTAGCTTCATACACAAGGCGTTATGCAATGAATTAATATTGACAATACGAATTAATTTGTTGTCTTATTATCTCGGGTATTTCGAGTCTATTATTTATTTAAATAATTTTAGTACAACATGTCGTATCTATGTTAGTTCCAAGATTTAAAGCGAGAGATTTAATCCAATAATACACGTTTTACTCCCTATTGATTGATTAATTGAATATCATTTTTGAATTTGTCTAATCAAAGGTTCAACCTTTAAGGTAGTGACATACTTTCATGATTGATATTTATTCGTACATACTTCGCTCGAATTTTTAATTTTAATTATTAAACTATGTATTATATCATAATAATAATATTATTGATAATTTCTTACTATATATTAATAATTGTTGATAATGTTAATATTTATTGATAATATTAACAATTATTGATAATATTAATGATTATTGATAATATTAATGATTATTCATAATATTAATAATTATTGATAATATTAACAATTATTTTATTAATTAATCATTAATCTTAATATTCATTGTATAATATTAATTGTTAATTTTGTTTTTAAATTGTGGGAACGTCGCTCGCACGCCGCCTCGCGCTTTCGGCGCTCGTTTTTAATACACTAAACTGAAGCTCCTAACGCAATAAACATGATTTAATCAACCATACAACATCCAACATGTAAGATCATAGTTAGCAAATATAAAATAAAGATTGAATTAATTTTTTTTTAATTTATCTAGTGTACCCAGTTTTAATGTTTAGATCTAATCTAAAGATATTTAAAAAAGTTTCCTGACTATTAAAGCAGGTAATAAAATGATTATCTAAATTTTATAATTATTGGCACAATGAGCTCGCTCGCTTCACTCGCTCGCCGCCTCGCGCCTTCGGCGCTCGCTTTTGATACAGTAAACTGGAGTTCTTAACGTTCAACTATACAATATCCAAGATGTAAGATCACAAAATGTGCTTTACTTCTATACAAATCATTACCTCGACCACTAATCACCTTTGCCTGTCCAGTCTGGAATGTCAAGTCCTCAACGAACAAGAATAAATTGCAAGTACTTCAAAATAAGGTAATTCGTATTTGTCTCACTGCACCCTGGTTTGTTCGAAATGCAGATCTACACAAAGAACTTAACCTTGAAACCATTGATGAATTCACAAGGCGTTTAACCAAAAAGTTCTTCAATGGAATGGATCTCTGTCCCAATGCGCATGCTCAAAACCTAGGCAGAACGAACATTTACACTCGTCTTAAGAGAAGACTTCCTCAAGATTCCATTCAAAAATTTCTTTTAACTAGTTGTAATACGGGGAAATAATATTCTCATCAATTAATCTTAATTATTGTACTTATTCTGTAATCATAACCATGTATAACAAGTTTACTTGTTGATCTGGTTGACTATAAAAAAAAATACGCTAAACTGGAGTTTTTAATACACTAAACTGAAGCTCTTAACGCAATAAACATGATTTAATCAACTATACAACATCCAATATGTAAGACCATAGTTAGCAAATATAAAATAAAGATTTAATTAATTTTTTTTAAATTTATCTAGTGTACCCAGTTTTAATGTTTAGATCTAATCTAAAGATTTTTAAAAACGTTTCCTAATTATTAAAACAGATAATAAAAATATTATCTAAATTTTATAATTATTGGCACGATGAGCTCGCTCGCTTCACTCGCTCGTTTTTAATACACTAAACTGGAGTTTTGCTAACTGTGATCTTACATATTGGATGTTGTATAGTTGAACGTTAAGAGCTCAAGTTTAGTGTATTAAAAACGAGCGCCGAAGGCGCGAGGCGGCGAGCGAGCGAAGCGAGCGAGCTCATCGTGCCAATAATTATAAAATTTAGATAATCTGTTTATTACCTGTTTTAATAGTTAGGAAACTTTTAAAAAAATCTTTAGATTAGACCTAAACATTAAAACTAGGTACTATAGAGAAATAAAAAAAAATTAATTAACTCATTATTTGATATTTGCTAACTGTGATCTTACATATTCGATGTTGTATAGTTGATTAAATCACGTTTATTGCATTAAGAGTTTCAGTTTAGTGTTTTAAAAACTCGAGTTTAGTGTATTAAAAGCGAGCGCCGAAGGCGCGAGGCGGCGAGCGAGCGAAGCGAGCGAGCTCATCGTGCCAATAATTATAAAATTTAGATAATATTTTTATTATCTGTTTTAATAGTCAGGAAACTTTTTAAAATATCTTTAGATTAAATCTAAATACTAAAACTGGGTACTTTAGAGAAATAAAAAAAAATAATTAAAACTTTATTTGAAATTTGCTAACTATGATCTTACATATTGGATGTTGTATAGTTGATTAAATCATGTTTATTGCGTTAAGAGCTTCAGTTTAGTGTATTAAAAAGTCCAGTTTAGTGTATAAAAAGCGAGCGCCGAAGGCGCGAGGCGGCGTGCGAGCGAAGCGAGCGAGCTCATCGTGCCAATCATTATAAAATTTAGATAATATTTTTATTATCTGTTTTAATAGTTAGGAGACTTTTTTAAAAATCTTTAGGTTAGATCTAAACATTAAAGCTGGGTACTTTAGAGAAATAAAAAAAAATTAATTAAATCTTTATTTGAAATTTGCTAACTGTGATCTTACATATTGGATGTTGTATAGTTGATTAAATCATGTTTATTGCGTTAAAAGCTCCAGTTTAGTGTATTAAAAACGAGCGCCGAAGGCGCGAGGCGGCGAACGAGCGAAGCTAGCGAGCGCAATGACTCCATAATTTGAAAACAAAATTTTCTACCAATGTTATAGATATAACGAAATTATTAACCGAATTAAGTTCAATACTCAAGATTGTGTAGACCCTATGATTTGCATAATAGCTTATGCAAAACAACAAAATATGTGTAGATCCATAAATACGTATAGATCCATAAATACGTATAGATACATAAATACGTATAGATCCATAAATACGTATAGATCCATAAATACGTATAGATCCATAAATACGTGTAGATCCATAAATACATGTAGATCTTAAAATTTGCGTAGACACATAAACAAAACTAATAATTGAAAGCACTTACCCAAGTTCAGATGAATACTCCCCTTAGGATTTCCTTTTTCAGGAAATGACCTGAAACAATAATTGCTATATGTAAAATCTTTCAATAACATAAAATTGTTTTTTATTAACACATAATAATATGACGAGCTTTTTTGATCGATATAATTTTTTTTTAGGATTAATTCAGATAAAAATATGTAGCAACTAGTTTCATAGAAAATCTTTTTGGGACATCCTGTATAGTATACAGTGTATACCTACATTGGAAGTATTTCTATTATACCATGATTATACTTACTGCCTACTGTGATTTCATAAGAACGCGACAGCTGCGCCATCTATGAGGTGGTGACGCATGTCCGCGAGTACAAGTCTACAGATAGCGCTAAATGACAACACGAGATAGCTAGCACGACAGTTGCCAGCACGATAGCTAGGAAAATCTTTCGAGGGTGTTCTGAGGGTTGCTAGCAAGATTGAAGAAAATTCGCGTGAAAAGACGTGATTTTGTATATACATTAGAAATCAATCTTTTTTTATTCTGATGTATAAACATTATTGTTATTTGTATTACTGTTATTATCTAAAATATTATTGCTATTATGTAAATACTACTAACATTATTAATATCAAATAGTTAACGATTATTTATTCATCATGATTATGAATATTATTATTATTAGTAATTGTTATTATCATCAATTATTATTATTAGTAATTATTATTATTATCAATTATTATTATTAGTAATTATTATTATTATCAATTATTATTATTAGTAATTATTATTATTATTATTAATTTTTATTATTATTATTATTATTATTATTATTATTATTATTATTATTATTATTATTATTATTATTATTATGTTTATACATAATTTTTTGTATTATACTTGTAATAGTCATCCTGTACATCAAACCAAAATGCATAATAAGCGTTTGTAAAAAAATATAAACGTAATAATACTATGTATGTATGCATGTATGTACTGTATATGTAAGTACACTAGTGCACAAACAAAGAGTGCAAGCCAAAGCCGCGCCGAGCCGGCACAGAGCAGAGCAGAGAGCTTTTGATTAATACGCTTTGCGCAAAAAATTACACAGCGGGAAATGACAGTAAGGCATTAGGAGCCGACGCGAACCGGAACGAGCCGAAAGCGACTCCATGCAACCTCCCATTGGTGCAAACGGCAGCAGATGTACGCGCGGAACACGAAAGCTGCAAAGTATGCCTTTCGCGTCAGTCTTTATTTCTCTTCACGCGTGTATAGTGGTGTGTGTGATTGTTTTTTGTTTACACATGGTCAGTATCACATAGGTGGCCGTAATCAAGCGGGACGCTTTTCGGGAACTCCGACGACAAGCTTTCCCCCTTTGCACCCGTTCTTGTTGTGTTTTCACCTTTTCACCATATTTGCACCACATTTGCACCGCGGTGCCGGCGCGCGTGTTTCGCCGATTTGCACCGTGCCGCAACTATAATGATACATAAACAACTGCGTATATTCGTAAATAACATGCGTATGTATTTGTATGTTCGAAGAACGGGCACGTCTGCTGGTGGTATTTGTTTAAATAAATGAAAGCCGGTGCGGGAAAATTGTTTCTAATTGTCAAATGGTGAGAGGTTCGTTTGTTTTCGCAGGAAAGTCTTTTGGGGAAAACGCCGGCATTGGTGCGAAATGTTGGGAACTCTAATGAGGTTGTAGTGTTTTGTTTGTTTACATTTTTTTGTTGAAGCTTGAGTATTTTACTATTAGTGTTATTAGTTTGTTTATTTTGTTATTGTTTGTTAATTTATGTGACAAATTGTTTTTAGTAATTGTAAATTGATGAGTTTTAAATACAATAAGATTAGAGCATCATTATTTACGTTCATTTTTTCGCGTTAATTTTTTTTACGTTCATGTTTTCACGTTCATTATTAGATATTAGAATGTGTAGAAAATTCGCGAAAGACGAGAGATGCTATTTAGAAACAAAAGCCCGAAAGCTTCGGCTCCAGTTTATGGAGGTAGGAATAGCAAGAACCAAGTGCTGAACATGCACAGCAAGAACCAAGTGGCGAGCAGGAGCAGCAAGAAACAAGAAGGGAGCAGGAGCAGCAAGAACCAAGTGCCGAACATTAGTAAAAAAAAATCAAAATTTTGAAGTCGCTTTCGGCAGGTACAAAATCATTAAAACGGACACGCATCCAATGGGTAACGCATTTCCTCGTTCGCACCCGGGTCACGGTCACGATCCCGAATCGACGCAAGCGCCTGGCATCTGGTCGATCTGAACGAAAACGTGCTGAAAGCGACAAACGCATGCACGAGACACACAAAAGGGGAATCTAACACCTCCATACGGGATGCACGACGCTCCGGCGTCTGCCAGGAGCACTTCGATCCTCCAGGGTCTCCAATCTGAATGTCGCTTGCTTCCTTATACTACTCACTGCTTATACTGAATCGCTTCGTTACATTTCAAGGTCGATTTATGTTGTTTGATCCGTGTTTGTTTCGTGTTTGATCCGTGTTTGATCCGTGTCGGATCCGTGTTTGATCCGTGTCGGATCCGTGTTTGATCCGTGTCGGATCCGTGTTTGATCCGTGTCGGATCCGTGTTTGATCCGTGTCGGATCCGTGTTTGATCCGTGTTTGATCCGTGTCGGATCCGTGTTTGATCCGTGTCGGATCCGTGTCGGATCCGTGTTTGATCCGTGTCGGATCCGTGTTTGATCCGTGTCGGATCCGTGTTTGATCCGTGTTTGATCCGTGTCGGATCCGTGTTTGATCCGTGTCGGATCCGTGTTTGATCCATGTTTGATCCATGTTTGATCCATGTTTGATTCATGAAATAATTTGAGAGTAACCGCAAAGAAAATGTGAAAGCACAACAAAAACGAGATTACGCATTTAAAAAAAAAGATGATAACTGACCGATGATGTTTGTTTCAGGTATTTTTGTACTACAAGAACTACTACTATAATAAAAACATACTATAAAAAACATACTATAATAAAAACATTAATGATAATACCTCTAACGTAAGGAAAAGCCGTACACATAATTAATTATTTTTATATAGCATACGTAAATACTTTAACTGTAATATATTATTATGAAAGAAGATACTAATAGAGAGACTTACATAGTACAAACTCCGCAAAGTACAAAATAGCAAGGCTGAAACAATCTTCCTCATACAAAGCAACAAGAAACAAAACTATCTCAGAGAAAATCAGGATTTTATTATTGTTAACCCGCGAGGATCACCGAAATCTTTAATCACCTCCTAAATAGAGAAGCAGAAGGGAATAACGATGACAATAACATAATTTTTGTACGTACTGATCGCGGTGAAAGGAGGAGGGGTGACGACGGGGGAGGTATCGTTGCTATGTGCAGGTGGCGATGATAGGATGAGCGAGACCCTGAGTCAGGACCCGGAGGCGCTGGGGTCTGGGTACGCCTTGGCGTCGGCTTACCCCCCGACGCCGGCGACGCCGAGCTCCACCGTCCAGGATGTCCCCGGCTCGAACCTGCCCCCCTTTTCCACGTTCTCCGCGGAACTGGACGGCGGGGGGAGCTTCAGCTCCGACAGGCTCTTCGGGGACACGAGGATCCTGGACATCTCCAACTGGGACTACTACCCGGAAACGAGGCTGATGGAGAGGACGGAAAACGGACTGTCCATCATCGCGTCTCAACCCCAGTACAGACCGTGGGAGTCCAAGCCGGTGGATTCGTCGCAGCCCCACCTGACGGGGCCGGTGACCACCTTCGCCGACGCTTTTGCTCAAAACGGGTTGCCGAAGCTGCCCTCCTTCCAGTCGCAGTTCCAGAGCTTCAACGAGCCCGTGACCACCAGCGAGACCACCCTGACCACCCTGACGAACCTGACCCCGGTTTCGCCGAACTCTAGTCCAGGCGGGCACAGCCTGACCACCCTGAACCCCAACTTCCACACGCTGAGCACGGTGAACCCGAGGAACTACCCCCTGGTGCCGGCGCCCATCCAAGCGAGGGAGATCCCGAGCATCCAACAGCAGTTCCTCGACGAGCGCCACATCCAGCTGTACACCCACCCGGCGACCAACCTGGGGATCAACAACACCATCCACTCGGCGGGGTTCCTCCCCGCCCAGAACGGCACCCTCATCCAGAACATAGGCGCCCCTACGGTAGTGACAGTGCTCAAAAGTGAACCGGACATAAAGCTGGAACCCGGACTTAAAATCCAGAACGTGAGCCTCCACCCCACCCAATTCCAGAACCCCATGCCCGCCATGATGGACAACAACGGCCTCTACAACGGGCTCGACAAGAAACTCAACGGCATCAACGTGGCCATGGGTTCCCCGACGCGCAACGACTTCCGCAAGAAGGAGCGCAGAAAAATCCGGGCTTCCAGCCTGGAGAGCTCCGCGGAGAGCGACGGCGCCTCCAGCAACATGGAGATCGGCTCCGAGAATTCCGGACAGGTGGCGGCAGTGTCGAGTACCGCGAGTTTCAAATCGCACCATTCCATCCCCGCGAACAGTGTCGACGGCATGGACGATATCAGTGGCCACGCGGACAAGCAAGTGAAAAAGAAGCGGAAGCGGTGCGGCGAATGCATCGGCTGCCAGCGGAAGGACAACTGCGGCGACTGCGCCCCCTGCAGGAACGACAAGAGCCACCAGATCTGCAAGCAGAGGAGGTGCGAGAAACTCACCGAGAAGAAGGTAAGGAACCACCATGCACACCGTACTTGCCCTTTTCACCCATGCATAGTCCGTCCATACCCTTCGATCCTTTGGATCCCTCAATCTTTTCCTACTACTCCTCATACCTATGTTCGTTTACTCTCACTGCGGATTCTCTATATGTATAAACTTCACCATGAAGGATTGGTACATTTTCCTATGGTTTTGGTGCATGCGTTTGGTTTGAAAAAGTAATTTATACAAATACATTTATGTAGATATTCTCGTAGACCAAAGAAAAACCATTATAAACAAACACGTCATAGAAGATGTTTATCATATAAACGTCCGTTAACCGAACGCAACACAAATACAACGGCATATGCAACTTGTCAAAAGCTCTAGACTCCACGATAATAAATATTTATTCCAGGCAAACCACCCTTCTTGCATTCTCTTCCCTGAAAGAAAAAAAAAGAGAACTCGCAAGTTCTTCTCATGCGAGGTGAATTCAATTAGAAACTGGATGAATTAGAAACTGGATGAATTAGAAACTGGATGCATTAGAAGCTGAATGCATTAGAAGCTGAATGTATCTGAAGCTGGATGTATCTGAAGCTGACCAAATGAAAAAAAAATAGCCATAATGGTCAAACCTAGACAAACCCGTTTGGTCCAGGTTAGACAAAAGGACACAAAGTCTAGGAGAGCAGTTTCGGTTATTACAAATAGGGTGGAGATCGGTTAAATCAGTTTAAATAGATCAGGATTAGGAGATGATTCGTTACG